>JAOBAT010142340.1:0-11451 GCA_026413305.1 Hydrozoanthus tunicans
ACATTTTTATGTATAAAAAATGTATACATTTTAGGGAGGAAATATATACATTATTTATACATCTGTTTGGTAGGGGTCGCCTCGTAACCAAAACATATAATTAATATAAAATATATACAAATATTGTTGTTTAGTAAAAACATTCTTATTGTAAATACCACGACACTCCATTAACAAAGCCTACGTTTTTAAATGCTGCAAATTACAATAAAACCTCACATGATGCTTTCAGGAGTTCAAGGTAATCGGGTATACAATTAAGTAATACAATACGCAATTGAAAGTATTCATGACGTTTTCGCTTCGACAAGCAATCAAACAACTCTCGTGCCGTTTTCTCCTCTCTCAACGCACAGAAAGTAAAGTTGTGGGTAAAACTTATCTCACACATTTATCTTCTATTCAAAGTTACGACATTTCTATCATAAAATGTAATTTCTGATTTTCCTTAGGAGGCCGGTAGCTGCACATTGGTGTATTTGAAAAAAAGGAACGAGCGAATGCACGTTAACAATATAAAGCGCTAATAAAACAAAAACTGCAGCAAAACTTACCAGTCGCAGAGATGTGAACCTGCTCGGGTTGCGGGCTAGGGAAACCATGGCTTAGTTTAACCAAAAAAATCAACAGGAAGACGAACTTTAGCCGCACCATTTTGCCATCGACCGTCAACTGAAGTATTCGTTTCCAGGTGCTTTGACAGATGTCATGTGACACTCATGTGACCCTGACGACGTTACCTAACTCTCCAGAAGTTTGATTGCCAGAATGGCGAACATGGAGGCTTTTGTTTTATTTCTGTTTTTCGCTGGAATTGCCAATGGGCTCGACCCTCAACCAGAACAGATCCATCTTTCTAGTACAGGTACTAAATTTGCTTTTTCGTTTGTTTGTGCCTGATGATATTGTGAAAATTTTAAGACTATCGTTTGTAAGTATATATGATGCTGTTGCCTCAAGTTCATTTTTTTGAGTTTCCGGTTTACATTATATTATTCGTTATAGAAAACAACTTTGCCACCGTTAAGACCATATTGTGATCTACTGTCTAATCACTTGATGGAAATTAATGTTTTATGGAGACTCTCCACCTTAAAAGTTGGGATCAGGAAAGACCTCGCCGCCATATAATTTGTAACTTGAGCACAAACTGATATGACACTCTTTGTGTTGCAAAAAAATAGTGCGGTTGTTGTAGAACTTTTCTTTTCTAGATTCCTATTTTATCTAAGGCAATGTAAAGTGAGTAGATAAGGTTTACGTACTAAGTAAACTTGTGAATCTTACTGAGAACGAACGTTACGCATTCTGCGTCATCAGGTCATTCGTGCTTGATATCATGTGCATTTTTGGTGAAACCCATTACCAGTATGTAGAAGTATGATTTTATTTGATAATTTAGGTTCGGTTGATCAGAGAATGTACAAACCAATTTAAATATATTAAATATAAAACACTAATACGATAACATGTATACATTTCAGAAGAATCCGAACTTCGAAGATAGAACCCGCAAATTTTTTCAACCCAAGTGAAGTCAGTTGAAAGCCTATCAATTATCAAATGAATGTCAATCAACACTATAACAGTAATTTAAGTGCTGTGACTTTTTACCTAATACTAGCCCAGTATGGGTCCCTCCTATAAGAAAAACAGCACAGTCTTTTGTTGTTTTTCTTGTTTGTATTTTTACTTTTAAATATTCATTTATTTTGTTTTTGTTTGGCTTTTACTCTGACTTGGAGTTTTTTTAAAAAGTACTTAAAATACTGCATCAAATACTCTGTATCATAGGGGTTGTCATAGAAGCCTTGCGTTCTCCTACTTACTTTGCTGGTTTAAACTCTAACATGAGTTCAATGTATTCAATTCTTTTATTGGTCAATTGTGACACACTCGTACGACTCACATCCTTATGAGTACTCTCATCAGTCTCTTACAATCGTTTTCTACTACTATATATACTAAATCATACAGGAATAAAATACCTAAAGCTACATGTAATTTCCCTTACGTCAAGAGTTCAAATCACATATTTTATGCCCATCCCTTACATGAACGTTAAGTGTCCTAGTAAGACTTAAACTAAACAATTCTTCAACTAAATATTTCAGTTATAGTGTCCTATGTTTATGCAACATGTAATATACATATATATAAATGTAATTAAGGTGCACTATTTCCAACACAAGGGTCTGTGGTAGTATTTTTACTTTGAATATCATGAGAAAATGACATTTGACTACAAACTACATCAGTGATTGCGCTAGGAATTTTTTCTCTGAGTCCTGGGACCCATTAACCCATCTAGTCTGGGGTTCCAAAGTCTTGGTAAGTCTCCTCAATATTTTCTGGTCATTTTTAATACATTTTTAACGTCCATAGGCTTTATTTCTGATGAGCTGGACAAGTTCCTTTTAAAATTTACACAGTTAAGAAAACAATTAAAAGTCTAGAAGTTGGACCACGATTACAGCCAAAGCTTGTTTTGCAATTGGTGCAAGTCACAGCTATTCCTCATACTGTGTTGTGGATTGGGGCGGGTTTAGCAAAGGCCTGAGTGATAAGCTCCAGAAATTGCAAAGTGGAGCCGCAAGAATAGTCACCAATGCTAGCTATGACTCAAGTGCAGAGCCACTTTTAAACATGCTTGCAATTGGTTGGCATAGGTGTCACAAGTTTGCACTAAACAAAAGGCCATTGTCATGTGTAAGCCAGTTAGTAAGCTGATGCGTTATCTACAAAATCTATTAAAAAAACATGAATTCCATTATAATGTTTGAAACTCAGAAAATATTCTACAACTACTGAAACCTAAAACTGACTATGGCAAATGTAGTTCTAGTTATTCAGGTGGATTTGTGAATGCCAGCTACCCTAGTTCATTTCAAGAAAGTGATTAGTGAGCTGCATTCATGTGGCAAACATGTAAACCAGTATCAATAACTGTTTATTTTTTTATTGATAGAGTTATTTGTATTTTACTGCTGTTTTAACCATGTTTAAAAAATGACTTTCAATGTCAATGTCGTGGAAAGATCTGCAGTGTTGTTATTCTCTGCTTTTGTTTGAAGCCACTTGAACTTTTTCATTACAACTATTTTGCAATCGTGCAGACAGTTGGTTCTGGCTGCTTCCAAAATTCTAATATCATTTTAACATAGAGAATTCCTCATTGAAAGTTGAAATACAGAAGTTAACAAAGCGCCAAGAAAAGAAAAGAAATGTTGGGAAGATGTGACCTGATTCTTGCAATAACTCTGTACCATTGTATTGTAAACATTAGTTTTGTTTCTTGGGGGAAACTTAAGCAAGTTGTGTGAACTGAATGCAGTGTGTGCAAGGGGCGCACTCTAATTTTCAAAATTCATTTTCTGTCTAACACTTTGCGTAAAAATGCAAGGTTTTTGCATTAACATGATTCCTGTACATATTGATCAGCAAATTCCCAACTTGTTTCTGCTTATGGTCATTTTTAAATTGCTCAATTCATCATCATAAGCGTATCTAAATTTTAAGTGTAATTTAAAGGTTAATAAATACTTGACCTTCAGTAACAGTAACAGTAAACCTTTATTTAAACAGGGTAGACCATGCAGTTATAAAAGAAAGTTCTGCTATTAACTGGTGCCCTTTAACAATATGTTTATGAATTTATATTCATGAATAAAAGTCATCAAGATAGAATTTATTAAAAATAAATGTATATGCGTACAGATTCACCATGCAGGGGAATATTTATTAAAAAGTACTCCACCATGATAATGAAAAGAGCTTTTCACTGATTCTATGCAAATTCTAGGCAATTGCAATTTACTTCGGTGATTTTTCTAGGTGTAAGATCTAAAATTAAATACAAAATAGTATAGAAGGAACTGTGGGCATTAATATTTTGTCCCCAATAATGTAACTTTTCTTTATTTTGAGTACATGTCTGTCTCTTCTTCATCCGTCTGCAGGTGACCCAACTGAAATGGTAGTAACATGGACAACTTTGGTAACAACCCCTTATTCTAAGGTTGAGTACAACTTGGTTGGCGATGAGCTGTTTAACAAGCAAGCAGAAGGATCGGTTACTAAGTTTACTGATGGAGGACCAGAAAAGAGAGTTGAGTTTATTCACAGGGTGAAAATAACTGGATTGGTACCAGGAAAAAGCTATGGTATGCATACCTTTCAACTAAGTTTTCAGTAACTTTTCAATTACAAAAGATAGATAGGTAGAAGATAGAAACTACATATTTCCACTGGGTTGTCCATTCAGTATTGAGACTGGCCCAGTATCCAGAGTGGCCCTGATGGGATTTGTGTTTAATGTGCAGCATTATATTTAGAAAGTCAGTGGTGCACGTAGTTATTAAAGAGCATGCTTACCCTGGAAGTTTTTGTCCTTCTTTCATGTTAACTTGTCGGTTATTTTCTGGACTACTTTTACCCAATCAGTCAGTCAACCAATCAATGCATTTATTTTTAATTTCTAATAATAATGAAAGTTTTCAGTAAAGTTTGTTCAGTTTATTAGTGATGAAGGATTTTACAGAAGGCGAAAATCGCATGACTGTATACTTAAACAAGGGTTTCATTTCAGGCAAGACGCCGGACACAATGTCTAGTTGATTGACAATGATTTGACATTGTATAACTTACAAACACACAATATAGTTAGGTTTTTTCAAAGTTTGATTTTCTTTCCATTTATTGATCAATAGCAAAGAAGTGACCTTTTATTTACTCACTAAGTTAAGCAATGCATCAAATCGAAGAAAAGGAGAGACGTCATTCAGGACTGACATTCACATGTATGAGAAAATCATTGTTCATTATTCCCTCTACTTAGGTTTCTATGACATTCACCAAACACCAAATCCCATCCCTCAAACATGAACTGTTCAAATGCTTGATATTATTCAGGATTCTCAAGACTAGCCAGTTGGTGGCCGAATGAGCCACCTCTTTCATTGATTTAGACAACTCAAATTTTTTTCAACTATTACAGAAGAAAATTAATCTTTACCCAAAAAGTTCTGTTAGCTTCCACATGTTAAACAAGAAACATGGTCTAGTTGAAGTTAGTTTTAGTTTATGAAATTGGATGCAAATTATAGCACTGTTTTTGTATTTGGTGACTTTGAGGGCACTGCAATATGGGGTTTGTAAAGCACTGCATGCCTCAGGAACCCTTACTATTATAACCAGGGTTACAGTTAGTCTTGATTGTTTGGAATACAGTTGCTTCCATTTAAGCTTGACTTTTTTCTCTGGGACATTTTAAAACCCTGTTATTAACTTGATTATAATAATTGTACTTTTAGAGTACCATTGTGGTGGAAATGATGGATGGAGCAGCATTTTCAAGTTTACAGCCTTGAAGGATGGAGTTAATTGGAGTCCGAGGATTGCCTTATATGGTGATCTCGGCAGTACTAATGCCAGGTCACTTGTTTACCTACAGCAGGAGATCCAAAGAGGACATTTTGATGCAATTCTTCATGTTGGTAATTGACTTTTTAGTTTGTTTCTTCCTTCTTGCATAGCATAGCAGATCTATGATATAATTTACATGATGTATATTATACATTGTATGAATCGATATGATGCTTTTAAAGTGTTGCATGTAGTTCTTGAGCTTTAATATTAAGTGCAAGGTAACATATTTATCACTTATTGAAACCTAATAACAACTTGTACCAACTATGGAGTATTTAGCATTAAATTTCAAAATTTCAAAATTCATTTTCAAAACTTGGAATTTTATTGATGAATCTCTCAAATCCTGGAGCTTACGAGTATTCAAAAAGAAGTTAAAAACTCAAATTCTTGATCATTACTAACTTCGAACAATCAGTTTGACTTCCAATCTCAACCAGTTTTTCTCCAGTTTGTCCTAAGGTGTGATTCTGTGTGAATGTGTGTTTGTTGTGTGCCACTCCGACCCTAAATACATAACTTTTCAATTGAGATGTTTAATACTTATAAAGCCAGGACATCCAACCTAGACAAGCCCTTATGGGTTGTCCTTTACCCATGCATTATTTAATTTACATCTTTTTTATCATTTTTTCAATATACATCATACAGTAGTTTTAATTATGATATATTTTTTTTCACACTGTCATGTAAAGCTGTAAATCTGGGTCGAAATAAAAGTTCTTGTTGTTGTTATTGTAGAAAAATTACATGTAGTTGAATTAGAATTTGGAAGCCTCAAACGTAGACAGTCTTTAGGTGTGAGACACAGTTCAGATGGGTGAAATATACAGTGGCAGGATAAGAAATGTTTAAATTCCTTCTCCCAATTTTCATTCGAGGACCAGTTCTTAGAAGGAAACTGTTGGGACATTAGTTCTAATTTTCTTGAACAATTACAAAAATTGTTTACTTAATTAAATTAAGCTGAGTTTCTTGTAACTTCGCTTTTTTTGTTTTAGGTGACTTTGCATATGACCTATACTCAGTAAGTACAGTTATAGTGTTATTATTTAATTTTGTTGTATGTAGAGCCTTATACATTTAATCATCTTAACAATTTTGTGGTTGTTAACTAATGTAGTTTGATTTTGATCATTTCTTCAAAAGGACAATGCAAGAGTTGGTGATGACTTCATGAACCAAATTGAACCTGTCGCCGCCTATTTGCCGTACATGACATGCCCAGGAAACCACGAATATGCTTAGTAAGTAATCTACGAAATTATTGAAATTCAGAGGTGAGTGCCCTCTTCTCCTCCTTCCCCTTTTTACACCATTTTGTCTCCTCCCCAAGCTCAAGACTTTTTTACCTAGCCAGAAATCCAAGATGGTGGTAACAGTTGCACTTTCTAAGATTCCACAATAAGAGCATGGCTTGCAAGTTGCCAGTCCCTTTAGGCAGGTTTCAGTATGACATCATTGTTAATATTTGCATCATTTACATAAATCAAGCTTCAACATTGAGACAAAATGAATCCAGAGTTCGATAGAGTATCACGTGAATAATCATTGAAAGTTTTAGCTTGTTTCACAGAATGCTTTGAGGAAATGAAGCTTCCAAAATTGCTAAATAACAGACTAAAGTTTATATGGCTGGGTGGCAAGGGTTGCCTCCAAACAATACAATTACTGTATTATTTGGAGTTTTCAAAAGACTCAATTCTCCAAAAGTATCCGATGTATCAAGTTAAAAATTTGACTTATTGTGTGCTAACTGCACTACACTCTATCGGGTTTTCAACTTGTTTTGTTTGAATGTGGAAGTTTTATTTATGCTTTATTGTGTAAACAATGAGATCCATCTACTGAGAGTTGGTGGAGTGTTTTTTTCCTTGAAGTCTTATGTAAAGATCAGATTTATTATAACTATATATTATATTGTATTATATTATATATTAATTGTATCATACATTATTCTATTCTATTATAAAGTCAGCAATCTTAAAGCATCTTTTTGCTGTGGCCTTAGTTGTAAGGTCAGAACTAATTTTTTATGCATTTTGAAAGCCTAAACTTTCTACCTCCACTGCATTCATACAATTGAAATATCATGTTCTTTAGAAAGCTAATTTACAAGAGTACAATAGTTTCACACTTCTTTAAAGTAGAAAGAGTAAAGTTTTCAGACATTTTTCCAGAAAAAGGGAAGAGTTAATATTTTCGTAACATTGTCAATCATTCCATTGCAAAGCTGGTATAAATATATAGTTATAGTTAATTGATGATGCTCTTCATTGCAGTAATTTTTCCAACTATAAGAATCGTTTTACCATGCCAGGAAACACAGAAAACATGTTTTACAGGTACTAAACATTACTTGTCTAACTTGTACTCTACTTGTTGATGCTTTCTGATCAAAATAGTCAGTTGATAAATTATTCTATTCTAAATATTTTCTTTCATTACAACCTTAACAAGAAATGATTGTCAGTTCTCCTTTGACCAAGTTGTCATAATGATAGACTTTTTCTTGCTGTTAGATCTAAGTTTCCATGTAGATTATTTTGTTACATCATCAAGGGAATCCTGATCTGCTGTTCATTTCTTGTACTATAATGCAGTTTCAATTGCTGTTCTTTTGACTGTAAATGGTCTTAACCTACTCAGCTTTGCATTTGTTTGAATGAATGATCATCACCCAAGCAAACCATTAGGTGCATGTACTGGCCATTATGTACATGTATGGAGTTAAGAACAAGTAACCAATTCTATGATTCTGTTCTACAATTGTTCAGTGTTTCTCCTGAGAGTTAAGAGTTGAATTGTTCAAAACTGGTTCAAACCTGGTTCAAACCTGTTTGATAAGAAGATTTCCAATATCCCTATTAATTTTTGTTTTTTTCTCTTAGCTGGAACCTTGGCCCAATGCATATAATCAGCATTTCCACAGAGTTTTATTTCTTTCTGAATTATGGATTTGAACAGATTGTCTCACAGTTTGAATGGCTTAAAAAAGACCTTCAGGTTAGAAACTTTAATCCTTTGCACATGTATGAATTTTCTGTTTATGGTTTTAATTAAGTGTAGTGTGGTTCAAGTTAATTGTCCATTTTGCTGCTCTTTATGAGCATATGACACAAAATTGATTTTCCCATCTTCAAAAAGAGTACTACAAAAAACATTTGTTTCCCAAGTTTGAGAAACATGCAATGAAACTACACCAAGATGCAGCATTGAAAAAGCTACTTTGTCCTGGCGATGGTGATGTAAATTGATTTTGAAGTTCAGTGGTTTGAATAATGTCCCGGTTTTTCTTATTTTTCAAAATTTTCCAGTGGAACATGCTTCTGTACCCACTGGTTTTGACTGTGTCTTCATGAATCACACCCTCCTGCAAAAGCTCTTGGCTATTGGCTATCATTTTGACACTTTTGAAATACCCATTTCTGCAAATTATTTTCTAATTGTACTCAAAGTTATATGATTACTTAAAAGATACAAACCCTTTGGTTATTGAATGTGAGTTGACAGTTTTTGTGAAAGGCCTTTCAGGGCCTCTCTTCACTATGTCATCGGTTTGAATGATTGAGTTGTGACCATTCCAATTGAAGCAGGCATTCCTAGCAGTTATTCAAACGTGTGATCATCGTCAAGGAGATCACACTGGCTAAGAGAATGAAGGGTCAGGTTACGAATTGGATCGGATCATATTTAACTTTTTCTTCTGAAACCATAGTTCACTATGCTAAAACCAATACTAAAATCGCTACTCATAAAAAAATTTGCATTTTCATTCTCTTAACTTAAATTACTGTTAATATGCATTCTGCCTTGAGTCACATGCAGTCTTTGACTGCCTATTTTTTTATGGCTGTCATTCCCAGGAAGCTGCTTCACCTGCCAACCGCACTTTAAGGCCTTGGATTTTAGTGATGGGACATCGCCCAATGTATTGCTCCAATGGAGATGGTGATGACTGCACTAAACATGAGAGTAAGGTATATGGAGCCTATAGTTCGACAAACAACATTAAAGGGCAATAAAGGGATATTAAAAATATGTTATATAAATGAACTTTCAATGAGGGGAGTACATGTAGTTGTAGGGGAATAGAATTAAAGTTAATGTTTCCCAACCTTTATGTAAAGAAATTATGTTTCTCACAGTTTGTTGATGAAATGAGCCGAGATATTTTCTTTCCTTTTGTGTCTGTAGTTAAGTCACTCAACTCATCAATGTTCATTCATATAGAATTGGTATAAGGGGCATATAGACATTATTATAAATCCTAAATGTCAACGAATTTTTTTTTTTTTTTTTTGCATTCAAAAAATCCTATTAGCCTCATTTTGGGTTACATATTCTTTTGAAAGTTTAACTCAAGGTTGAGGCTGTAAGGGCTAATTTGAATGACAACAAAAGAATATTTTATTCACTACCATGCTATAACCAACCTGATACTGTGAATAATTTGTGTCAGGTGTTAGTTTTAGGAAACAAAGCCACACAGTAAACTGTAGTTGGGAGGAAATCAATTAATCCTCTCTTGGGTACATTAGGCCTACAGATTGGGAGGCGTAGGTATCCTTCAGTGTTTTAAGCTGAATTTCCTTGTTTGTGCCACCATAACATGTAGTTGATTTTCACTGCCCACAGACTCGTCTTGGAATCTCTTCCAAGCATCTCTTTGGCCTTGAGGACCTCTTCTACAAATATGGCAAGTACTTTGCAGAACTTCATGTTTACTATTCAAAGTGCAGTCATTCTTAGTGTTAGAAGAAGAAATAGAGATACACACAGCTTTCTATACTAGTGTGAACCAGAAGAATGGAGGCAGGGTATAAATTTTTCTTTTGTTTCATTTTTAGGTGTTGATCTTCTTATCTGGGCTCATGAGCATTCCTATGAGAGGCTTTTTCCAGTCTACAATAGACAGGTAAAATTTTAGTCTTGCATGGTGTCTATTTTTTACCAAAACACAGCAGCTCTGATTGACTTGTAAACACTCAGAAATCTCATAATACAGTCCCAGCAGCCTCAGAAACATTGTCACAGTAGTTCATGATCCAGACTTCCGAGCCATCAATTAACAAATGAATGGAAACCCTGGAATGTTCTTGATTAGGAGAATAACATGTCCAGCAGGCCTGGGTAGTAAATAAAAATTATTTGAGATTGTCAAGAATAATTATAGAATTGTTAAAGTAATAATTTCCTCCCTCAGAACAAACTGTATTCTTTATCAATAATTTTTTTCTTCTACAAATAGCTCTACAAATTAATTTACTTTTAGTCTTAATTGTGGAAGGTTTTGTCTACTAAAGTCCTGGAGAAAGGTTCTTGGACTGAACCTTTGGATAAGGGCTAAATCAGCATATGGAAGAGCAGAGCTCAGTTTCTTCCTTTTTGTGTGTTTCTGACTTTTTCTCTCACCCTCTCACAAACTTGTTCAACGCATATATCAGTACACTTTTTTGTCTTTTCCTGTCTCTTAGATGTTTCTGTGAAGTTCCTTCTTGTTTGTAGGGGATACTTTAGCTAATCCAATGTTTTTGAGACTTATCTACATTTGGTGTACTCTAGAAGATGTATAGTACATGTACTAGAACTAATGAAATGCATCTCATGGATCAAGATTGGGTCCTCTGTTTTAATTAGGAGAAATAGTGTTAAATTTCTTTTGAAACTTCATGATTCTCAACGACTTGCTCAGCTTTCCGGGGCAACTTGTACCTACTTCTTTTAGTACTTAGGGCTCAGAGCCATTGGTATTGCAAGGCTGCTCTGCCCCCTTTTTTGTGCTACGTTCTCAGACTTTTTAGGTTAGACAGGTGATGGAAAAATTCAGACCTTGAATATGTAAATGCATCCCACACTGAACCTTAACTTATTTTTCCTGAAAAATCATTTCTCAAAATGTGACACAGGACATTTTTTTTCCATCCACCACTCAACTACATCAAGTGTTTAAAGACCCATACGCAACCAGGATCCTTTGCGGTCACACTGATCGCTCTCTCGAATTAGTCGCAGTTGAAAAAT
>JAOBAT010142351.1:0-11450 GCA_026413305.1 Hydrozoanthus tunicans
CGCCTTTGATCATATCCACATGGAAAAGAGCGCTATATAAATGCTAAACATTATTATTATTATTATTATTATTATTACTATTATTATTATTATTATTATTATTATTAAGGCTAATTTGCTTTAACTAACCAAAGCATCCTGAAAAGATTGCTTTGAATTGGTTTCAGCACCTGTTTACGAGCTCTTTTCCTTTTCTTGATTTGCTTCATGGCCGAGGCATAAGGGTCAATAAACTTCGCTAAATTCTCTCGTGGCGGGCAAACCGGACTCTCTCGAGGTGCACAACTTCTTATAGTTTCCATCGACTTTATATACCGCTTCACCAACCTGCCAATCACCTTTTGACGCTAGCAAAATAAAAAAGATATGAAATTTTGGTCTTTGGTGAGCACTAATGCGAGCACCTCAATTTTTTATGCAAGACCAAGCAGTTTTTGTTTTAGAATAAAATGAAAATTGCAAGTACGTTGCAAGCACGCATCAAAAATGTGCGCGACCATTCGAGAATTTGCTCACAAATTCGAAAGCATTCATATGTTTGAAACTGAGGGACCGTTTGGGGGCTCTAGTTCATCAGTCCCAGTCAGTTATCAACATCTAACTTTTCCTTACGCAATGCATACAAAACAGAAGTTTGGTTGAAAGAAAACGAGAACTAATAATAATAATAAAGAAAAAACTACAGAAGATCGAAGAAAGGAAAAATTTTCCCAAACCTAGCGGTGAACGGCTCAGTGAAAACTAATTAAGGGCTCTGGTTGGACGAATTTACAAATAGAAGAGTTATGAGATAATGAGTAAAGCATTATTTTAGTGGCGGATTGAGAGAAAGGTTTCTTTGTTTAAAGTTCCAAAGGTGTATATATATTAAAAAGTTTGTTTGTTAACATTACTTCAGCTAAAAATCAGCTGTCCAACGGACCGAAATTAGCTGGTTACCGAAAAATGACTCTAACATCAAGATGATTGTTTTAAAAGGACTGAATTATATTATTGAAACTCGGGTTACCCCCGTCCCCTTATTAATACCCTCTTTTTTCCTGGTTTACTCTGAGTCTCCGAAAAGACAACTGAAATTAAAGAAACTGAAGTTATAAGGCAAAAATATTTCCAGGAACATTTGAATACTACAAACACACCCCGAAACCTAGATACTCCGATCCGTAGAAAAGTTTGTAGGAGTACACTGACCTCAGTTTGGCCTTCCTTCTAGATCTCCCCTCGCCTCGCATCCCCCCCGGATTTATTTGTTTTACGTATCAAAAATATATCGCAACTTTTCAAAAAAACCCCTTTTCAAAGTGTTATATTTCCAGGAACATTTGAATACTACAAACACACCCCGAAACCTAGATACTCTGATCCGTAGAAAAGTTTGTAGGAGTACACTGACCTCAGTTTGGCGTTCTTTCTAGATCTCCCCTCGCCTCGCATCCCCCCGGATATATTTGTTTTACGTATCAAAAATATATCGCAACTTTTCAAAAAACCCTCTTTTCAAAGTGTTATGAGAATTTATTATCACGCTCCAATACCTCCTTGCAATTGATTTTCTCCGGCGGCCGCCGCCTGTCCCTGCACGTTGATTTGAAACACTGCAATGGGATTAAACATTGTTACAGTTCCTAATATTGAACCATTTCACAATTCCAGAGTTGAGTACATTGAGTGGAGGCTAGTAAAGAATTCCCTTTGGGAAAAATTAGTAACTCAAGATCGTTCTCATATTAAAACAGTCTTGTGTCTAGTGGTTCTTGTCAGCCTCGGTGTCAAGCAAACACTTCCACTTCTCTTAAAATTAATCTAAATTACAGACAAACTGTATATGTTTCTGAGATAGAAAACAAAGAAGAGTTACTATTCATCAGCAGCTAGGATATCCAATATGTGTGCAATCTTATAATTGGTTTCGTTTCAATTAAATCCTGCACCGATTGTAAAACAGTTCGGGAGAAGCCACCCACTAACTGAACAACATTAGTAAAAGTAACAGTAGATCTAGAGGTCTAATTTAACTCCGTTACAAACAGAAATCACTAAAGAGAGTGAGTGAATGATTTTGAAATGAGCTACTGGATAGAATTTCATGTTGTGCTGTTAGGTTTGTGCAACGCGCCAAATTATGATGGAGTGTAAATGTAGGGAAACTCTAGTATGTGCTTGTATTCAGACTTTGTGTTAAAAATTACAAATCAATAAATTAAATAATGCCAGGTAAACTTTTGAATGCTTTTGGATTTACGTCTTAAAATGCTAATGACTTGGTGATTTTAAAACATTTTTGCGTTGCTGATCATGAGTTAGATTAATACTTTAAATATATATAGTCTTTTGAATGAAAAGGACCACACGACGCAAGATAAAATGGATGTTGGATAGGCGATTATGGTTGTGCTCCTCAAAAGTTACTCTTAAAAAACAGCTACCGTTCGCTGCATCTGTAAACTACTGTTACCCCTTTATAACAGTTGTGCTTGTAACACAGTGTGTTGTTTTGTTCAAAAATCAGCTAATGAAATTAAGATTTACGAAATCTAACAAGACACTGACTTTTGGGCGTGTCTGTAATAGAGGGTTCAAACGTATCTAGAGTTTATTGAAGCAAAAATACCTTTTTTCCACAACAGATTCTGGTGATGTATTTGAAAGGGGCGACCAGGTTTAACGGAGGTGGTAGCACGCTGTATCGGTAGATATTCGCAAGTAGCATCTTCGTTCGGGCATACTTCCAAGTAACATCTACGTCAGACTAAAGAAGATTCATATCATTCTAACACGGCCATTAACCTTTCTCGAAAGGCGGTGATTTTAATATTCTTTTTTGTGCATTCAAGTTATCTCTACTGGCCTTGCTTCGGGTAACATATTCGTTTGAAAGAACGAGGCTAGTAGGGCTTATTTGAATGGAGAAAAAAGAATATTAAAATCGCCGCCGTCTTTTTAAAAGTTTAATGAAAAAAGTTATAATTGGAAGAAAAATCATGACCATTACTACCTCTGTCATTGATCGTTGTCCTGACATTTGAGCAGGTCTTTGATCATTAAATTGAAGCTACATTACAAACACTGAAGAACAGTTTGGGATTTTGGAAATGTGTTTTTTAAAGTGAGCTGATTGTTTATATTTTGCTATACTGAGTAAAAAAAGAGCAAGTCAATCCCATGGAGGCCAAAGTGTCGCACTGTTGTCTGACGCCACAACGTCAAATTGTCAAAATAATCGGTTCTATTGCCAGTTCGGACTGATTTATTGCCGTCATTTTTCGTAGAATTATCAAATGAAATGAAAAAGGTTTTACTCGACAAAAAGCTTCCCTTTATTCAATAACAAATTGCAGTTTGACGTTGTGCTGTCACGAATAGTCCATTTCACGGTTCGAACGGCTACCGAGCTTCTACGTGAGACCAAGGCAAAGGTTTTCCTGGCACAATTTGAGATGTTGAAATAATAGTCTTGCTAATAATTTTTTTTTCTGATGATAATCTTTTCCACTTCTCTAACTGTGCCAGGACAATCTTCGCCACGGTTTCATGTAGAAGCTTGGTTACAAAGAACCGTGAAATGGATTATTAGCTCAAAAGCGCAAAGATGACGGCCCCCTTAGCGTGAATCGGCTCGAGGACACGCCGTCAAAATTATATTTTCTCGAATCCCAAGCATATGTTCTTGAAGTCCCTATCAAGCTTATTTTTTTACTTTTTGGATTAAAATTGTTGTCACCTGTGAACTCAAGATTGGAATAAACAAAGAAAATTTCCACGTCTAAGCGTGCTTTTTAATCAAAAAAAAGATTGGAATGTAAATTTTGACCGAGCAGGCCGGGGACTGGTAACCTGTGACGTAGCAGCAGTGAGTTATGTGGTTTTTGTTTAAAAAAATCACTTCTGTTATAAAATGTCATAAAATTCTTAACTCGAACAATTTCAAAGGAATAATTCATTGACTAAAGTTGTAACAATGTGAGTACTGTAGCCAGAATTGAATTTTTGAGATAAAAATTGTCTCTGCTTTATGCCTCGTGCTACGTCATACGTCATCATTGCACGCTTCAAGTCTAAAAAGAGTAACAGGAACGGCGAGAAAAGGTTTTATTTTCGAAAATTACTATTAAAGGGTTTTACTTTTCATCTGGAACTTAAAATAAGCTTGATAGGGACTTTAAAAAGGTAAAAAAAAATACAGTTTTCTCTTTAACATAATCTCGATATCTCGTGGTTGACCATGACTAACAGCAACCATTACCTAACGAAATTACAAACAGTTCTAGTAACCATTGCATGACTTTGGATGTAAGATATGTGTTGTTATTCTTGAACATAGATGAGCAAAATTACATAAAAAGGAAACTATATTTTTGACTTACCTTAGCTTAAGCTATCAAACGACAATGATCTCATTTTGTCGCCGATACAGAGTGTGAAAGTTTCACTAAATGTTCACTAAACGTCGGCTAAAAACTCTTAGAAATACCAGAAAATCAATCGGTAACAAACTGAAGGAAGTCTTGAGTCTGAGAGTTGTTGTTTTTGTTGATAATTACCTTGTTTCGGGCGAACGAGTCGTTGAGCATGGCAATAAGAATGTTCAGTGCAACGAGCACAGCGACAATATTAAACGCGGCAAACAAAGCCAATGCAGTTATCTCCACGGCATAGAAGTTTGAGTGGGTTACAAACGCGTCGAGTTCTACTTTTCCGAACAGTGCCCAAAACATTGTTCCAGTGCTGCCTTTGGCGCTAAAAAAGGACAGAGGAAAAATCTAACTAATTCAAAACAGCAAACCATAGTAAGACAACAAAAGCCGGTAAACCTAGAAACTTAAAACCCTAGATAAATAAAACTATTCAAAATTAGCATTATTACAACATCGGCGGCGCATCGGCCGATCGGTTAGTGTGTTTGACTCGTAATCTAGGACCACGAGTTCGAGCCCCGGTCAGATAACTGTGTTCGTTTCTTGAGCAAGACCTTTTGCGCGACCTGTTCCAGTCGACTAAGCTGTAAAAACGATGTCCTGTCCAGAAGCATTTAAAGACTTTCATCCGCTTGGCACTACCAAATTCGGAGACAAGCGCCGGTCCTCATGAACCACTTAAGCTCGAAAAAGGATTTAGATTTTATTATTACAATTAATATTAACATTAACATAAAAATTAACAACTTTACCATCACCATTATTGTTTGCAGCTCAAAGTAGTCTCAGTAGTCTAAGTGTTAAATATCGCCCAATGTAAGCACATCCTGAGCTCTGGTAGATGCCGAATCCCTACCCGCTGGATGCCGGATGCTTAAATCGTAGATTCCGTGGGTACTGGATGTAGCTTGTTTCTGGATCGGATCCCAATAGCTCTGATGCTCTGGATGTTGGATGTCAGAGCTAAGTAATTGGATGCTGGGTGGATCCTGGATACGCTTACATTGGGCGATAAAAAGCCCGTGATCCACATTAAAGGTCATGCCTACCTTGATATTTTGTGCGAATACCGCGTAGTATTTATATTTCGAGCCTTGAAGAATCTGGCACTGCTTTGTGTATACTGTAAATAAAGCTTCTTCATGCTGACCGCAAATGCAAAGAACATAACGACGAAAGACAAGGAGAAATGTTTAATATCGTGTAGCATTTCTACCAGTATCACCAGTAGCGGTCCCATTTTCGGATGGACCTGAATGGACAATAGTAGGTACGCAAAGGCCAAAAGAATACCTGTTGCATAAGCACTGTAAGAAGCTACGACGACCAAGTAAAAATCCTCTCTGTGGAAGTATACTGGACACAACTGAGATTCGTACGTGCAACGGAGCAACCCTATATAACCCACAAGCCACAAAATGTAGTTCATGACGAAAAATGCCACCATTAAAGCAAAGACCAAGTTGTGCCAGCTAGAGAAGTATCGTTTCCTGCCAGTGCAATAAAGCTCGGTAGCTACTTCCACGCAGTAACCTGCTATATACACAGCGACCAGCCAGTCTGCAAGAAAGATAGAACAAAGCAACATTGATGGCGATAATGATGAATGAGAATGACATGACAGCACCTGCAAAAAGACAAACGTTGATTCTGACAATTGCGCTTTTGATAAACTCGGTTTTCGTTAGCTTGGATGCGACCATTTCAATGCACATGCTCATTTGCTACCCTAGTTTTCCTTACTTTTACTAACGGTTGTTCAGTTATGTGCTCACTGAGCGGGTGGCTCAATTGTTCTACAATTAGTACAGGATATAATGGAGCCAAAATCAATTGCAGAATTGCACACGGTTTGAGATTCCTGTTAATGGACACTAACTGTTTTGTAATTTTATTTTTTAAACTAAAGCAGTAGTAAAGTTTATGTCGGTAATCGTTTATATTTACAATATCAAAGTGTAAGCGGTAGTTAGGGTTTCTCAACTTCAGAGTCGAGTGAAGATCTACTGTTACTCCTGAGTTCAAACTACTTACCATTTTACGGTCATACACTCTTACCGTTCTTGACGAGCTTGGCAACTAAATTTGGCTCTAGTTGATGTCATCTGGTTAAACGTCCTGTTGCCATTTAAGGTCGATGTATTCGTTAAATTGGTAAGTACTAAACCGATTTGTGCTTCGTTGAAATGTGTTTGTCATCTGCAGACCCGAACTATGTACCCTGAACCAAAGATATGAACTCGCTCACACGTGCCTCTATGCTAGCACATTCTTTTAATTTTTCCTTAGTACTGTATTTATAAGCTCGCACTATGCAACTAGCATCTAACGAGAGCGGAACTTGTTTCCTTTCGATTGAAATATAAATGCATCCCACTCCTTCAGGTCGAGCATTTTGGACTCAAGGAAGTACAATACGATTTATTTAGGTGCTAAACATATAAATTATTATAGAGCTAAACTGTTTTACGATATGGTGAAGGCTTAACGCGGCTTTACTTGACCTACAGAAAACTTACCCACAGTGCTGTACTTTAGGAAGACACTATCGGGCTGGAAGGCAGTCATTGTAACAAGTAATAGGAACACATGAAATGAGCCCATGAACGCCATGTATCTCACCAGCGGTATCTGCAGTTTAGTTGTAATTTCGCTGTTTTGCAAAAACAGATAGCAAAACGTCCACACTGGGAACGTTAGAATCAGCAGTATCATTACAAAGTACTTAAACCACATGTTTTTCCTTTTAAGGAATGGAATCTTGTTATAAACTTCGTTATTCAAGATCAACTGACAACAAGGGTGTGCCACGAACTGTTAAAAAAAAGAGAATTATCCATTACCAGATTAACACATGCTAAAGGTAATAACCCAAATTAAAGAGAAAAAGTTACTTAATGAACTAGTTACATGCTCGTTTGCAAAGTTACAGTTGAATTTGGAAATGAAAATTTCCAGTCATCCAGTTGGAATATCAACAATAAAGTAATTAAAAATCTCTCACTGGATAAAAGTTTGAACCGGTCCGAAACGTCGACAGCTAAACTGTTAAGGCCTAAAGACGTCAGCTGATAAATAAAAAAGTTATCAGACTTTGATCCGGACAGGACGTCCATGAACAACATGGTGTAGACATGATTGAAATCTACTGCCTTTCCATTTTGAGGCTTAAAAATTTCTGTTGAATTTCCGAGATGTTTGAACTTTTAAAGAATGGTTACTCTTTCCTAATGTCATCTTGCCTTTATTCCTCAAGAAAACACTTAAAATAGTCTAAATAAAATTTCACAACTGGCTTTAAAGTTTTCTATAAAGAAAATAAGAGAAAAATGAAAGAGTAAAGTACCAATACGTTTGACAAACTTCAATCAAGCTTTCCGAAAAAGATGGCGGCTGTACATTCTACCACAATGCATTGCGAACCTTACACCGCTTAAAAAAACTAAGGGAGTTAGGTAACAGTTGGTAATAGTCTTCCTTGTTGTGCTAACAACACTGTGTGTGTATCAAAGTTGAGGTTTACAGACTCTCATGCAGTATGCGTTTTTATGGGCCATTTTTTGGCGCTAGGAATTATGGGTAACTGTACTGGTTGCCATATTTTGTTGCGTAATCGGTAATTTACCTCCTTGTGTTCGTTCGTTACAGCAAACTGCAGTAAAGAGAGGTTTCTGGACTCTTCTGGAATATCTCTTCTGTCACCTGTCTGCTCATCTGGATCTGTTTTCATCACTGATTCCACCTCTTCCAAGTTGCAACATTCATTGAGAAGACCAAGAACATATTTATCAAGGTCAGCACACAGCGTCATATAAGTATCTTTAAGTTCGTAGTCAGTTTGCGCAAGTTGTTTAAGCTTCTTACTCAATTCAAACGCCTTGTAGATAGGATGATGCTTTGAAGAGCACTCTAGAGACATTGGGCTCGCTAAGGTCTTTAAACTTTCCATAAAAGCCTTGGAGACCGGCTTTATTTTAATATCTTCATGGTCGTGATCAATTTCTAGGCAACAAACTTTTCTGCAGTTAACTAAGTATTGCGCTGATATATAAACCGGACTCGACAAAGTTGTGTATCCGTTGCAGACGATCAATAGAGCTAGGTATGCAAGTTGCAGCCGAACGAGTGCAGATATAGCAGGATCCGGAACAACTTAGATCAGATTCTTCTACAACCTCACCGTGCTGCATTAACAACTTCACCATTTCATAGTTGCCGAGTTTTGTGGCCAGCATCAGGGAACTACTAACTGTGCTTCTTTTTCGACATTTTTCAAGACGATCTCTACATTCTAGAAGGATCTTTAAGAGCTCAGAGTTTTCTTGATTTACAGCCTGTAAGATGGCAACCTCTGTATCAGCACCGTTCTTCACCAATAGCTCGATGATGTGTGGTGTTTGTTGGTTGACTTGATTTTTCTCTGCTATCAGCTCTAAAGGTTTCCTGTTGTTGCTATCCAGGCAGTTGACATCGACTTGTAGCTGCAGAATTCGTGTGACACCTGCCAAATCGCCCCTTGCTGTCGCACGGCAAAGCTCACTTTCTAGTCTTTCTGTTTGCTGTAGTATGGAAAGATCTTGTTCAGCGCTCTCAATCAGTGTGTTTTCTGTGGCCATTATAATAAGAGTTCTACAACCAGTATGAGATAAAGAGAACCGATTACTCACAAAATATAGTTGAGGAAGCTATGATCACGAAATTCAGAGCTCTTTGACTCAAATGAGGCAGAATGCTTTGCAGTGTTAGAGAAAACACCAACAGGATATTAAAGAGCGAAACCTTAAGAAAACGCACAAAGATATATTTGTTCAGGCAAAGAGAAATAAATTGAATCGCTCAAGTAGAAAAGAACGAACGGATGAGCTTTATTACCATTTTTAAGAATGGCAATGACAGAATAGGTTTGCATAGACAAGGAAAGGTGAAAGTCACTCAGAATAACTATTTACAGCTAAACTAGCTGAGTGACTGGCCATGTTAACTAATAATAGAATTGAGTGGATGGCAATAAAAACTAACATATACAGGATACTACAATACTACAAAACAGGCAAAAACAAAGCTATAAAAGGAAATAGAAAAAACTGACCTAAAATAATTAACAATAAAAAATAAACGAAAAAAAGGAAGTCAGGTGGGACTCCGAGTTTTTGGTCGGTTAATTATGGTACGAGGTCATAATGTTCTATTTTAATTTTTCTTTAAAAGAGTTGAAAGATAGTAATTTGATGTTCTCGTCTTAGTTATTCCAGCATTTGGCTCCGACAAATCGTATATTATGTTTGTTTTGACGGATTAAATATAATATGGCGATTTGAAAGCCAGCCTTAATTGTGTTATACCTATGTCTGGAGGCTACTTTATTGAATTAGCCGTCAAAAAGAGGTTCAGAGTGTTGGTCTTGGTTTGAAAAAGTAATGATTCTGACTGCCTTTTTTTTTAAGTGTAACTATAGGCTTAATTGTATTTATGTATGTATTTCCCCAGGCAGGAAAGCCTTAAATTAAAAATGGAAAAACCAAGCAATAGTAAAGCTGTCTTATAAAGATCTGTTTGTTAACATAATATCTAATTCTGGAAAGAAGGCCTACACCCTTAGAGACGTTCGTTGCCAGTTCATGTACATGAGGCTTCTAGTTTAAATGAGAATCAATAATAAGCCCTTATATCTTACTTTAGTGTCATGATTTACGGGAACGTTATTCATCTTATAGTGAATTTTGCGTTATTGTGAGTGAAAGATTATAAAATAAGTTTTATCAATATTGAGAATTAATGTGTTACTCACGGCGCTAATTTATAACAGTGATTAAACATGGTTACGTTACATAATGGTTTAATGCCAAACAGTTCCACACATCGTAGCCTGTGAACAGGCTCTTCGACGAAATTTTGTCACCGGTGTTTTGGAATCTGGAAATAAGGTATCTCATACTTCAAAAAATCAGAGGTCCGCAAGTAAAATGTGTTACACTCAGCGCTTAACTTAAACTCTGTATGTTCATTTTTTTATAACTAATAAGAACAACAACAATGGTAGCAATATTGATGATGCTGATAATAATAGCAAAAATGATAACATAATTAATGCAACAGAGCACCAAATCAGGAATTACGTACGTTTGGTCCTCTACCATAAAGTTAACAATGAATTGCAAAACTTTACAATAATCAAGAAAAACTATTTCCAATAAACTAAACCACATAATATAATGCTCTAGCTAAAAAACTTTTCACACTACAACCACTCGAAATGGTAACTTTAGATTTGACGCTAATGTCGAACTTTTCATGAGTCAAATTAAATGCAGCAGTTAAGTGCACGAGAATTTGATTAAGTTCGACAGTTCCTATTAGACGGATAAAACGAGTTATATTTTGTTCGTCTAAATAATTCGACGTTTGAACTGAGCAATCGAAAATATTGATTTTGGTCGACACCAACTACAATTTTAATTCGACGTTTGCCCCTGGCCTATAAGGGTCTTTTGAAAAAAAAAAGCGTAAAATAACACAGCGGAACTACTGGGCGAGGGATTTAGCCGTGGTAAATTATAGTGAAAAGATGTAGGAAATGATAGGAAAGGATTGGAATGGGGTCAATACCCTTCGCTTGCTTAAAAGCAAGCGAAGGGTATTGACCCCGTTCCATCTTAAAAGATGTAAGATCAGCCGATTGTAGAAATGCGTCATATGGCATCTTTTTTGTTCGGAGAAACGGGCACACAACTCACTCAATCGTGTTCGTAGAACGGATCACACGGGGACTGTGTTTCTACTCACGACCATGAACAATGGTAAAATAAAATTCTTGAAATTTTCTAATTAAATTTAGGTCTGGTGCTTGTTCATATTTCGTGGATAAACCCAGCCTTTATGTTCTTATAAAGTTTGTTCCTATAAAGAAAAAGCGGTTATAGCCAAACTCCCAACTTTTTTGGACGGACTGCTAAACAGATACAGTATGGTGCCCAGTATCCGGCCACTTAAGATTCCAAACATAATTACTTTTTTTCCTTACCTCTTTTGAGTTTT
>JAOBAT010142362.1:0-11450 GCA_026413305.1 Hydrozoanthus tunicans
TATCGAGAAACTGCTGTATATTCGTAAGTTCTGAGTCATTAGCTCCATAAACTGACAGACCGTAAGTAAAATTAGGTGAAACTAATGAGTTGAAAAGATAATCTAGTTCATCTTGGCGCAGACCTTCCTTTCTTAGGGTTCTTAAAATATATAGGCTTTTGTTGGCCTTGAACAATTTAGAGCGGACGTGCTCCCTATATTTGCAGTTTTCTTGGAAAGTGACCCCTAAAATCTTCAGCTCTTTACATTGTGGTAAACAGCTAGGGACAATCCTTTTATTTTGAAATCTACACTTTATGTCCACTCATATTCCCAGCATGTTCTCTGCCCTTGGCCTCTAGTGAAGCATGGGCAGACGACCTCCCTCCTCCACTTCTCCCAATCAGCTCAGTCCCAGTCCATTTAATAGTAGTCCTCATCTTATCCCCAGACCTTTTCTCCGGGTGTTCCTTGGTCTTCCTCGTTTTCTGCTGCCCTGTGGGATCCACCTCAGTGCTTGGTGCTAAATGCACTCGCCTCGTCTAAGGTTGCGCCCAATCCAACGCCATCTCCTCTGTCTAATTTCTTCTTCGATTGGGGTTTGTCAGGTTGCACTCCAGGGGTCTCCTTTAGAATCGTGTTTGGCCAAGAGGTCTTCAAAATGTTACTGAGGCAACGATTTATAAAGGCTTCCAAGATCTTCATGGTGTGTTTTTGCACTCGCCAAGTTTCTGAACCACCGAACCATATTTTTCAGTTAAAGATTTTGATTTTAGCCTTTCTTCGGATGAGATTGAATCCGACATCGTTTAGGTTTTGAAATGAAGTCCTTGTTTTACCGATGCAAGCAGTAACATCGGTGTCTGTGCCTCCTGTTTCATCAATGACGTTCCCAAGTACGTCTAGGCATTGGTGGCATGTATTGTTGAGCAGTACAGGTTCAGAGTTCTTGGAAATGATGTCAAGGATTTTTGTTTTGCCTTTGTGGGTTCTCAGGCCTGCCTGTCCAAAGCGAGTTTGTGTTTAGCAAAGAGGCATTTTTTTTGCATCTGGCGCTGGTTTTATTACACAAGAACAATACTGTCGGCATAATTAAGGTCTTTTGGTTGTTTCACGAACGTCCATTGGATCCCATTATTCCTACCATGTGATGTGGTTGTCGTAATCCAGTCCACTACAAACAGAAACAAGAGTGGATAAGAGGCAACCTTATCGTACTCTAGTCTGTTTTTCAAATATTTAGCTAAAGGAACTGTCGTGAGTGACCCAGGTCATGTATCTTAAATCTTTATATAACGTAGAACGCTGACAATTTTCTGAGGGATTCCGCTATGTCTCATCAATTGCCAAAGTGTGTCTCATTATACGCTTTCGAAGATGTTTTGTTAGTCAAAAAAATTTAGATCAGATAAAATGAGGAGTCCCATCCAATTCACTGCTCAACAATGACTCTTAGTGTGTGGTACCTTCACGTGATCTGTCGGGGCGGAAACCGGCTTGTTGTTCACGGACGTTGGCATCCACTGCTGCCCAAAACTGAGCACACGACGATTAAAAAGCTTTCCAGGCCAGCTTTCTGGTCATTTCTGCACTTGCTTACGTCCCCCTTCTTTGGGATTTTCACAAGGTGAGCCTCTTTCCAACCATCTGGATACAATTCCTCGGCCCTGTCATCTTCTTGAAGCGGGAATGGAACCGGGGTTCGATTTGAGCCTAGGCTTGTTTTCATGCTTTCTGCGTGAGTATTATCTGGACCTGCTGTTCTTCCATATTTTGTACTTTGATGGCTTTCATGATCTTTTCTTTTGTGGGAGCTCACAGCTGATGGGTAGGTCTCTGTCTGCTGGATGGATGTCTGGGGGATTGTCGGACGTTGGTCTGTTCAGTAAATCCTTGAAATACTCTGCCCATCTCTCCGTTTCTTTGTCTTTCTTAGGGACAACCTTTCCCTCCCTTTTTGTCTCTGATGGTGCAGTTGCCCTTCCATCTTCTCCCACTGAGCTTCTTTGCTATGCCCTAAAAAATGCTTCATATTTACCTTTATCGCTGCATCAGGTGCCTCTTCTGGCAAATCGTCCATGTATTTGCGTTTGCTATGGGATACTTCTAGCTCTATTAATCTATTGTTGTGCATCTGTGTACGCCTCTTGTTTGGCTACTTTTGTTGCTCGAATGCAGCTGATGTTTAAAACTTCCTTCTTTAGAGAAACAATGTTGATGTATTACTGAAGTTAATCAACTATCATTTTCATGTGACACTTTTTTAAGTTTGAAACAAACTCAAGGATTTACTGAACAGTGTACCCTAGAAGGTACGCGAGGGTCTTATTTTTCACACTAATTAAAAGATTTGCCGAGCACCCGCTACCCATTTTAAGGGAGTGCCCCCCACAGTCCCTTTTGAAATAGCATATGCAAAAACTCTGAGCACTATGACAATCAATACGCAACACATGGAGGTCTGCAAGTGCTAATGCGATCTTACGACTGGCTTCAAACATTCCCCTACAGCTCTTGTTTTCTAACAAGTGCATTAAACCGTAGAGATAATCTACAATTTGGGTACCGTCTTGGAAGCGTCAAAAGTCTGTAGATCTCTTTTTAGCTTCTCGTTATAATGATAATAATAATATCTAGCGAGCTAATCGCCCTTACTTGCAGTCATGGACTGAGTTGCGAAGGACGCAACTCAACGAGGTCGGACCGAAAGCATGTTAAGGCGCATATTGCTGTCGCTATACGGCCCATGCATGATCTCGGAGCACAGCTCCACAACCAGATAGAATTAGCTGGGTGTCGATTTTGTTGAGGGAGGAAAACGGAGAACCCGGAGAAAAACCCTCGGAGTCAGATTGAGATCGACAAATCTCAGCCCACATGCGGAACCTAGGACTCGATCCCGGGTCCACAGTGGTGGGAGGCACGAGCGCTAACCGTTCGGCCATCCTGACTCCCCTTATAAATCCAACCCCCTTAGCGACTCTGACACTTCCATTTTTCTGTTTAACAAGTTAAAAGGCAATATATCTACATAAAGAGGGAACCATAAAATCTCGGAGTTTTCGGATTTTGTGTAATTTATGATAGAAAGGAACTTCTTACCAATAACAGGGAGCTCAACCAAAACCTTCTCGTTATGGGCTGACTGGGATACAGATGGTAACGTTCTCATTTCAATGAGGTCCTCGAGGGCTGGAGGATAGGTTTGCTGTGGCGTCCGTTTTTTTCTTTTTCTTATCTTCTGCATGCCACAGTAGACCAGTATTACCACGATAGCGAACAGTAACAACCCAGCAGTGACGAAAGCAGCCACTATAACCGTTATCTTGTTTTTTCCATCGGAATTATTAGCATCTGTAACCGAAAAATAAAACTCACCACTTTGAACAACAAAGTTACCTGGTAGAAACACGTTTATTTGAACGATATAAGATGATCCGGGTATCAACTTTTTTAAAACCAGAGTTGAGTTTATAGATGTCAGTAGCTCTCCTTGAAGCCAAATATAATTTCCACCCAACGGCTTGTACACTGCCTGGTAACTGATGATCCCAGAAGGGTCGTTACACTTCCATCGGATTGTTACTGAGGTTGGGCTGACTTGTTCTGCTTTGAGCACGACAGGAACACACCGAGATGGTAGACATGTTTTACCATCACCCACAAATCCATCCGCGCAAGTGCAGTAGTAAGAGCCTGAAAATGAACAAGATGAAATGATTCACTAGTGAGACACTTTCATTTGTAAGTCTACAGTATGAGAACTCTATCACATCGAGAATTTACTGCTAAAAATTTACTGTCGCATGGGTTTTGAATATTTATACGCGCCCAGACCAATAGCAGTATCTGTAAAAGTTGGGGAAAATAAACTATTGTTCGAGATCTGTAAACACCGAACAATTGATGTTTTAAAATAAGTTTGATAAGTGTTAGGTCCATATTTCTACTGAATCGATGTGTGTATTTCCTTTGTATCTTCCTTTAACAACTTCTCATTTCCAACACGGAACATGTAACATGCATATGGATCTTAAAATCTGTAACTTGTGACATGGCACTTGTTACTTATAACATATAACATGGAACTTGTTACTTATAATTTGTGACATGGAACTTGTAACTTATATCATGTAACATGGAACTCGTTAGTCACAACTTGTGACGTGGAAACTTGTTTCTTATAACATGTAACATGGAACTTATAACTTATAATATGTAACATGGAGCTGGTTAGTTATATTTTGTGACATGGAACTTGTTTCTTATAACATCGAACTTGTAACTTATAACATGTGGCATGGAAGTTGTTACTTATAACTTGTGACATGGAACTTGTACATTATAACATGTAGCAGGGAACTTGTAACTTTTGACATTGAACTTGTAATTTATAACATGTAAAATGGAACTTGTAATTCATAACTTGGGACTTGGAACTTGTTATTTATTACATGTAACATGGAACTTGTTACTTATAACATGTAACATGGAAGTTGTTACTTATAACATGTGACATGGCACGTGTAACTTATAACATGTAACATGGAACTCGTTAGTTATAACTTGTGACATGGAAACTTGTTTCTTATAACATGTAACTTATAACATGTAACATTACTTAGTTCATTATTTACATAATAGATCGGTGAAATATAGAGCGTATCAGCCATCCATATCAGTCACACGTGGTGATACCAAAAACAGCCAATTACAAATGCACGATTTCCATATCATCACGAGTGAATGATACGAAATTTTTCTTGCCGTTGTAACAACTTCTCAATCTACTTCGTTGATGATTTTGCAATAAACCAAGAATCTAACTAAGTATTTGATAAATGCGTTTACTCGTGAGATATTTTTTAAGCAATCGAAGATAAAATTCGTGTCTCCGCGCGGCCATGTTATACCCTGTATATAAGGCTCACATTAATTCACACTGAGGTAGCCCTATTAATTCTCTTTCGACAAGTGTTGTGAATTCTTTTAAGCCCGGCGATAGGAGATCGAGAGACTGAGTCTACGGTTTAACGTCCTTATCCGAGAAGATGCGAAGTTCTAACCGCGTTTGCAGATTTTAGAGCAAAGGCTCCTCAGTTGTTCTAAGACCCTTCAGTGAGTGTCCGGCACGGGGAATTGAACCCGTGCCTCCTCCGCAACAACCTAGCGCCTGAGGAGCACGATTGTACCAACTCCGTCATTTTTTGTCAATACATTCTTTATATTTTTTTTTCGGCGCGCGAGCGGTCAAGATGAAACGAATCCTGCAATCTGATTTGTTCCGCGAGCGCGCGGAGTTTAAAGATGTTGCCCGTGGTCAAATACTGACAGCGACTTCGTGACAAGCAAAGACGACTTCAATTTCTTGTTTCATAAGTCTTGTAACGTGTTAACATTTCAAAACGTTTTTTGAAGGTTTTTTTTATATGCCATCCGACGACTTAATTTTTAATACGGACAGTGAATTCTATTGTCCTGATGACGTTATTTGCCGTCCGGGAGGTCCGTATTTAGAATACTGTGCCCTCAATCTAGGTACCGACCACAGCCTCTGGCCTTGGTCCTTACGCAAGACCTCTGGCACAGTTTTTCTCAATACGGACTTCCCAGCTGGCAAATTACATCTAAACATATTTACAACGTTATTTAAACTTCGTTTTACAGTTTTAAATAGAAATAGTTAAAAGCTTTGTGTTGCATTTCATTTTCTCTAGTGACCTATTGTTTGAATTATCTGGCCAACATGGTATCTCTCATTTAAGAGTTAACAAGAAATAGTCTTACCCACTGTGTTATTGCAGTATGCGTTTTTGTGGCAAGCCTCAACCAAAGTCGTGCATTCGTTGATATCGTAACAAAAATTCCCCTCAAATGGTGTACCAATGCTTGGGTCTTCAAACCCAGCTCGACACCTACACTTGTATGAACCAATTGTGTTTAGGCAATCTGCTCCGTTCTTGTGGCACGAGTGGTCTGTTGCCTTGCACTCGTTGATATCAACACATGCTGTTCCGTTACCAAAAAACCCTTCCTTACAAACACATTCGAGATTCTTACCAAGTTTTTTAATGAAAGCATTACGATGGCAAGTTTCTGTGGTCATGTTAAACACACAAGCTTCGAAATCAAGAACAGCTCGTTCTCTATCATTTCGGTTGGTGTTGCAATGTCCTTCAGTACTAGCTTTGAGTTTCGAAAACGAAAGGCTTGTGTTATGTTGACAAACGTCATCGCATGTTGTTCCATTCCAGTTTGAGGAGCAGTTGCAGCCATTCCCTTGACCCAAGCAAAGAGCATTTTTTACACAACTTTCACAAGTGCACACGAAACCTTGCTCAGAGACACCAAGCAAGGTTTGATTGAAGCGGCTTCCCTGGTTCCTGCATTGGGTGTCGTTCAGGTTTTGCAAAGGACTTTGCCCCCCCGAGGTCCATTCTTTTAGCCACCTTAAATTGCAATCGCAATTAAGAGGGTTGTTATTCAAAAATATTTTGTCGACACGTTTTAAGTCACTGAATGCGTTGTAATGAACAGCAGAAATGTTGTTGAAACTAAGTTTAAGTGATAATAGCATTGTCAAACCGTTAAAAGAATCGCTTTCCACTACTGTTATTAGGTTTTTGCTAAGATCGATACTTTTCAAAAACTTCATATCTTGTAGCCGAGGTATTGCTTTTAACTTGTTTTCACTCAACTGCATGTCTTGAACAAGCGGAATACAAGAAAACGCATTGTCGTTTATCGATGAAATACCGTTTCCACTCAAATTTATGGTTTTCAAAGACATCAAACTCCCCAATGTTCTAGGACCAATACGCTTAATTGCGTTTGAATTGATTGTAAGTTCTTTAAGAAAATCCATTCCTTTAAATGCTCCATCTTGAATAACTGTAATTTTGTTTTTATCAATTGATAATTTTTCCAGTAATGACAAAAAGCGGAAGGTACCTTGGCGAAGCAAGGTGACATCGTTGTTACTCAGTACCAGTAACCGGAGGCGTCTTAGCCCAAAAAAAGTTGTATCGTAGATTTCCGAAAGCTTGTTGTAGTTAAGATACAGTTTTAAAAGATATTCCAGATCCGTAAACGTTCCATTTTCAATTTGCTTAATTTGATTTTTGTACAAAGAGAGTTTTTCTAAGAGCTTTAAATTCTTGACTGACGAGCGCTTGAGTACAGAAAGCTTATTGTCATAAGCCCATAGCGTCTTGAGGTTTGCTGGAAGACCGTTAGGAAGACTTGTTAATGTCTTTCTGTGGCAATGTGCTTGGACCATGGACACTGATTTGTTGAATGTAGAAATACCATCCTTTGAGCATTTACATGTGTTCGGACATGGTGAGGCACAAAATGTTCTAAGAACCAAAAAAGTTAGTGGCCACAGCTGTAATAGAGCCATTCGACTGCGAGTGCTTTTGACCTTCTTTGTTTGTGGAAAACTAAGCAGCGTCCCACTGACTTCTTTAAATGTATTAAACGATCAATCTGCTTAGAACATATTGTATATTCCATTTAATGAGGAGCCTTTATTGTCGCCCAGCCCTGATCAAGTTCTAGAGATGTTCTTAGCAAATCCTGAAGTGTACTTACGCTATTAATCTCTGAGAAGTCAAGTGCGAAGAATGAATGCTAAAGACCAGCAATTCTCTTGTTAACTGCAATGCCAGTAACGTTTCCCTTTTGTTTTAAACTGAGGTAAAAAATAAACGCTTTCCTCAACAACGAGGCACCTAAAAAACAAGACGTGTGTTCTTGATACCCAAGCTCATTTAATTTAAAAAGATTGACCGAATATTTCTTTATATACATTCATTTCGAAAACCACCTGTCCCTGTGCAAATTATTAGTTGACATGTTTTAAAAGAAAAGGAAGTCTATTATACTTGAGATGTGAACATGCATTCATCGAATTGCATTAATTTTTCATTTCCTTAGAGTTTTAATGTGTACCCTGTGAGTTATGTTTCTGCCACGTAATTTATTAAAACGACCGAATCAGTCAATACTGATAAATTGCTACCTGCTAGGGCTTTTGACAAAAACTCAAAAGCTTCTTTTTAGCGCTTAATGACGTTTACAAAGGGTGGTACCGGGAACTGTGCTTTAGTGTTGAGTGATTTTTACTTATTTTTGTATTTTCTGAAGTTTTGCCGCAGGGGAAGCTATTTCTTGAAAAGAACCTCTTTCTAATCTGCCTTTTCACGGCTTTCAAAACATTTAATTCATAAACTAATGCGTGGTTCTCAAATGAAGCGAAAAGACCATGATAAAAACAAGTACTATTAACTTCAGAAACGACTTCATTGAATGAAAAACATTGTGCGAAACACAAACAAACCTTCACGTTTTTAGTAACTGTGCCAAGTAGAATTTTGAAATTCGCAGAATGGAGTAAAATTTTGAGATAATAAGTGTGTTTTCGTCCACGTAACAAGGTAAACAATGTTACGTCGAAATTTGAGATAGATGTCGAAAGACTGAAAGCTATTCATGCTCAATCTTGTTTTTATGAATCAGCGTTAAAAAAATATCAAAACAGTATTGGGGTTTTTAGAGCTTTCTATTTTACACAATTCAAACAGTGTCTGAAGCAGATATCAAGGCTGTAGGCATTTTGAACTTTTGCTTCCTTTTTAAATTTAATAATCAAAACGCAAATGTTTAAAAGCTCTCCATTCAAAAATTAAATACGAATTAGAAAAGTTTGCCGGCATTTTTCCAAAATCAAAATCAGCTGTATTCCCAATAGCAATTGCATTTATTGGAAGTAAAAAGCGCTTTTAAATTTCTCACAAAACCCTTTTAACTGCACATGAAATTTGACTAATTGTTAATGACCAGCTTGATACAATAAAAAAGTGTAACCAAAAGCTTCCATTAAAATAAAGTTTCAACAAAAATATGACAGTTTTCAAACATTCTTACCCTTTGGTTTCCAAATGTCTTTCAGTACGGCGACACATCGTGGGAGTAGGTAAATGAGTATTGAAGATCCTTTGGCGGACTTGTCAAAGGAGCTATCTTATTTTAAATCAAACTACGTAAAAGAAAACACATATTTTGGTTAGTATTAATTAAAATCTCGCATGAACAACAGTTGTTTGCTTACTGATCAAAATCTTTTTTTATAAATTTGTCTCGAATCAGAATCTGAGTAGAAATTTATCACATGCAAACCCCGTTTTTTTGCTAGAAGAAACTTTGCAACAACACAATAAGTTCAATTTAGCAAGAGTTAAAAACAAAACCAACTCAAAATACATTCATGTTAACTGTCAAAAATAAACTAGAATTTGTTGCAACAAAAAAAAAAACTCTTACTGTTTGTCTGTCTCAAAGCCGGAGCACCGACTCAAGTCATCTCAATGGAAATCATTAGAAAAACCTGCCTTAGATACTATTAAGAAACCGATTTGGTAAACTGTACTGATATAATCAAAAGATTTAGCTAAGAAAGATTTAGGGTACGAGATGTCAAAAGAGTCAACTTTGCGGAAATCTGTGTCTATGGCTATGGATAGTTAATCGCAGGCTTTATACAGTATTTTTATTAATTTTCACCTAAACGTGTTTGTCGCTGCAGTTAGTCCTTGGCGGAGTTGAAACACAAAAATTTGTCCATTCTATCTGGGTATCAAACATTTTGCGTACTCATTGGAAAAAGAAATTGGTAACAACACTGACATGAAACAAGAGTTTATTTTCAAAACAGTTCAATTCAGAGTTAAACAAGTGATAAAAGTTGTACATTTTTCACTACTTATTTATCGGTTTAGAGGGAATAAGCAGAGAAGAAATGTCAGATCGAACTTACCATCTATCACTCTTTTTATTGATTTATTAGGAGGCGAAACGGATGTGAATGAAAAACATCGCCTGTACAAAAGGCATGTTTTAAGATTGTCATTTGTGATATGTAATTAAAATGTCGCTTGAACAACCCAGTTGTTTGTTTGGTGCTTAAAATCTTTGCAATAACTTTGTCTTGAATCAGAACCTGAGTAGAGATTCATTACGAACCCCATTTTCTAACAAGAAGAAAGTTTGGAGCAACACCAATAGTTAAATTCAGCAGAGGAATAGCAACAAACTAAGAAAAACCTTAAGTTGCATTCAGTGTTAAATGTCGAGCAAAAATTAGAGTTTGTCGTAATCAAATAACTTAATTCTTCCTGTTTGTCTGTAAGAACAATACCTTGTCGGCTCATAATAACATAGTACAAGTGGTACTCACTCTATACTAGAAAATTCTGCCTTAAATGCTATTAAAGAAACGGAATTGATAAACTAGACTTAGCTAAAAACATTTAGAGTACAAGATGTTAAAAAGTCAACCTTCATTGCAGAAATCTGTGCTGTTAGATAGTTTGCCGCACTTTGTACCAGTGTTTATGGTTTTTTTATACATTTTACATACGCGTTTGTTCCTGTTAGTCCTTGGCGGAATTGAGCTACAAACACTTGTCCGTTCTATCTTGATATTAAACTTTTTCACCGCCTTACTCGACAACTGTTTCGTAATGGCTAACGTAATGTAGCTACTCATTAGAAAAAGAAATCAGTGTCAATGGTTAACAGCGTAGCGTATGAACTGGGATTTTATTTTCGAAATAGTTCATTAACAAATTCAGAATTAAACAAGTGATAAAAAATTGTATATTTTTCACTCCTCATCGGTTTCGAGAGAAAAAGCAGAGACGAAAAGGCAGGTCTGAGCATATTTTCTATCACTCGGTTTATTTGAGGCGAAGTTCATCTAAACGGAATAACGTCGCGCGCCGTCCGTAGAACACGCATGTTTTGAGATTTTTGATAAACAACAAGACATATTGTCATTTTTTATTCGCTTTTAAATCCAGCAGGGGTGTTTTTTCCTAAAGTTTGTGCTCTTGAAGATAATTTAGAGCGGTTTGAACAAAATCCTTCTTTCGGGAAAGCTCTCGAGGAAGTATTGAGATAAGGCGGTACCGGATTGACACAATTCAGCGGGAATCCAATTGCGGAATCGGAACTCATTCCATGCTAAGCAAAGTTCATATCGCGACCTTGATTAAGCTATACACCGCAGTGTCGCCTATACTACCGCTTCCACTTTAACTGAAGACACAACATCCAGTGCGTAGGAAGGGGACTTTTGTCGATATTTGCTGATGGTTTATGAGCCAACCACACGTGCACATTGATTTGAGAGCCAAGAAACTGCAGGTATCACAAATATGAACAAAAGTTTAGCCTGCCACCGAAGAGAATCATAGCATTTAAAACGGTTTATTTACCTTTGCTTTTAAGAAGAAATAAAATTTTTTGCTCGTTGTGACAAAACACAAAATTGCGTTTACGCCCACATTTATTCTATTCAGCTTGAAAGACCTCAAGTTATTCGATAAATTTCTGACATTCTGCAACATGGAAATTGGTCGGTGCTCGGCCCAAACAATAGGTTTGTACGACTCGACAATATCTTTTCG
>JAOBAT010142373.1:0-11449 GCA_026413305.1 Hydrozoanthus tunicans
AGGAGAAGGTGCTGCCTTTGCTCTAACATCTGCAAACGGTTAGACCTTCGCGTCTTCTCGGATAAGGACGTTAAACTCTCTCTCTCTCTCTCAATCTCCTCTCGGGGGACTTAAAAGAACCAACATCACTTGTCGAAAAAGAGTAGGGTGATCCCGAAAAAAAAAAGAAACCGGAGATATGCGCCGGCCCTATGAGCCACTTGGCTCGTGAAAGGGTTTGGTAGTCAGTAGAAAAAATTTCAGTACAGCCATTAATTTCTGTGGTGAGGATCACCTTTTTTAAAGTTCTTAAGACTGAGTTTTCTGTTTCTAGCTTTTTATACTAGTATGTAACTTAAAATATGCATTTTTTTGGGCGGGCCAGGTAGCATTTTTTATCACGTCATTGGCCCGCAATCCATCTTTAACCTGGAACACTGCTTGCGGGATAACTGGCATGTAACGTTAAAGTCAGCAGTGTTGCACATGCGTACTAACGACATGTCTTATTATTGTTTCAAGTCACAATGTGCAGCTTGTTGTGTGCGCGGCATCGGGCGGTGTCTGGAGGTTTCCCATCCGTTTGATTGCCACCGAGCCTGAAGTTGACGATACCATCTCTATAGAAGCAGCTGGACTGAACAAAGAGTCGACAGTTGGGTTTAGACTTAACAGTCAAGCGAGGTAACGAAAGGGCATAAGTAACAAACTGTTGTGTTAACCAAAATGTATAACGTTCGAATACAGGGACCTTTTTACGTAGACGGTGCAGTGGCCAAGCGGTTAACGCGTTCGACTTGTAATCCTGTGCGCATGCTTTCCCTCCAGTATGGCGTTGTTATGCGGTATCTAAGCGCGTGACTACTAGCTGCAAATGGCCAACTGTTTTTGCTGGGGGGGGGGGAATGCAAATAATTATCCGCATTGTTGCAAATGAAAACAAAACGCTGAAACCGCATTTGTGTTGGTGCTGTCACTGCTCTGTTAAAACTTAGCAGTTATCTCAACTTGACTGACACAAGCAAAGTTCACAAGAAAGAGGTGTAGTGTATCAGATTAAGATCCTGGTTATTGCATGAATTAAATGAAGAGGTAACCAACATTTTTTCCCTTTACGTTTAGTATCAGTGTTCCGTTCGAGGCGTACTTTGTGTCAGGGTCAGATCCAGAGTTTACTGTCACCCCTTCATCCGGGAGATTGCTTTCACTCGGTTCTGAAGGGACGTTGATCAAGATCGTGTACAGGCCTTCCATATATGGTAAAACCCATCGCGCTAAGCTTGTTGTACAGGTTGGTGAATTCTATATTTCTTTTTGGTTAGCGTCTTTGGCGCGATTTGTTTTGCTTAAACAGCGTGCGCCTTACCACGACGGACGCGCGCTCAGGAAAAAGGGCGCGAAAACTTAAACATTAAACAGAATGTCTACTACATTGCGTCTCTGTAAAAACAATATTTACTCGGATGTTTCTAAATTTAGCAGTTCTGGTAGCAGCGACAATATCAACTCAATTTCCAAATACTGAAATTTTACATTCATTAGGAAGCGGAAGCAAACACTGTTAAGCTGACTGTAAATCAATTATTACTACGAAACTTCTTTGCCCAGTTATTCCGGTGCTTGATTCGGTCTCTTCATATTACATCTCGACAAGAATAACAACACAGAGGTGAAAAGCGTCTTGACGGCCTCCGTGACATTCACCACAACCGTATGACGTGTTAAAGTATGCGTTAACTATTGATACTTTATTTCCGGTTTGTCTCCGTGGCAACGCAGATTAAGGTCTCTTGTTTCTTTTTGTACCCTTAGTTACGTATAAAACATCATTTTTTGTCATTTCCTTTCTCAACTAGAGAATAGAAAACAAATGGTTTAAAAATGTGCTTCTCTTTCCTTTTTCTCTCCAGACATCAGACATGCAATGGACGTATGACGTCATAGGTACAACTCCGGAGTACGTGCCTCCGACTGCTCAATCTGTTGTCGGGTCTGCGCATGCGCACCGGCGAACTGTTAAGCAGAAGAAAAATTATATCAGAGAGAACCTGAAGCTCCAAAACATGGCTGTGTCGTCACCTGTTAAAGGAGTGCCACTGGTTCCACGGTCTGTGAGAAATGCCCATCATGACTAGCGCCCCCGACCCCTATGGCTTCCGCCAATCATAAATTATTGTCATGGCAACTTAAATGCTTAGTTGTACACTTACAAACGTGGCTGTTAAACTGCGTCAACACATTTCCCATTGAGAAGGAATTATTTTTTGTTTTTTCTAAACCCACTTGAAGCCTCTTATTTCGATAACAGTTTACAGTAAATGCTAGTTAAAAAAGAAATGTAAATATACCTTTGTGTGTGTGAGTGGGATGGGACATTAGCTGCCATTGTTTTATTTTTTATACTTGTTCTACTGTATTCCTGTTTTTATGAAGTTATAACTTCCATGGTAAATAAATATTGTACAGATTAACTTCAAGGTATATATTGTAAAATGTTAAGTTGTAGTTGATTTGGTAAAAAAAAAAACTTTGTCAATGTTTTTTTCTTATTTTTCCTTTTTGCCAACTAAAACCTCTTCGTTAAATCTGCCATCACTTCCCTTCACCCTTCAGCTTCTCTGAGAACATTTGTCCTGATGTTTCCCCGAGGTGGGTTTAACAACAGGAAGTTATTCGGTCGGGAGTTGATTATGTTCATCGACACTGTTTTTGTCCTTCTTTCAAAGATTGACTCTAAGAATAGACGTGTAGATTTGTTATCGATGTTGCTCTACAGTAGTTCAGCTAAATTCGAGTGGATGTTGTTGTTTGTCCGTTCAGCGTGTTTATACTTGCCTGATCTGTGTTCCGGTCCGCGAAGTCCGTGATTTGTTACTTTCGCCGTTATTTAAGTAGATGATCTGCAACGTGCGTCATAAAAGATTCCTTTTACCTGGTTTTCCAATTTCGAGTTTATGATTATCTGGCTACGTAGCCAGTCTTGCGTAGCGGCTGTTTTTGCGGGGAGCAACCAAGTGTGAGTCAAGCGATCCGCCATGTTGAGCGCGCGAGTAAAGACTTGAACGCGTGTGTTTGTGCACCTGTCTATAAGTGTTGTTTATCAATTAACTCGATAATCCAGCCTAAACTCAAATTTATTTATTTTCCTCTGATCCAATACTTTGTCGTTAAAATTTATTACGCAGCCTAGCTCGATTGGCCCTGCCATTCTAGGGAGCCCGTGCCAAAAACAATAGATGTTCATGTCGTGAAAAAGTCGCTCGAAGTTTTGGTGTTTTTGAGCTATGCTTTGCAATTTGCCGTCGGGTTTGCTTCTTTAAAAATCAGTTCGTTTATTTGAAAAACTGAACTGAATCAACCAACGCGCAAATACCAGTTGGCCTTTGGGTGAACACTACCGAGAAATCGGAAAATTTATACAGAATCAAAAGCTGGCCTGTCGGTAAGTTTGCATACGTTTGCCTATAATTTATTTGAAAAACTGAACTGAATAAACCTATGCGTAGATACCAGTGGGCCTTTGGGTCAACACTACCGAGAAATCGGAAAATTTATACAGAATCAGTTTCTGGCTTGTCGGTAAGCTCGCGTACATTTGCCGGTATTTCAACGCTTACATTTTAGAAACGCATATCGGCTTTATCCACCTTATTATGAATCAAAAGACAAAGGTTACAAGCTTTCCCGGCTCGACGTTTTTTTTTAATTGCGAACCGTGAGTAATTATGTCTCGATCACTCTCCTCTCGTAATTATATACACCAAGAGGACTTTGACACCATATATCATATCGAGTGTTTATCCCAAACTCTCAATTTACACTTTTTTAAAGTGGAATGATTTGTGTTGTTTTTTTCCGACGCTAGTTTACTCTCGCAAGTTGAATTATTCTAGTAGGTAATCAAGTTTCCATAGCAATTGCTTGCCGTTGTTTATGCCGATTTGTTATCGACTTTCGACTGAACTTATTGTGTTGTGAGCGAGCGTTCATCACGAAGGTCAGTCTCTACGTAGTGGTTAAACAATTCGATCCCATCATCCAAAATCATCTGGACTCTTGTTTACACTGATTTCAAAACCGCGAGAACGAAACATTATTGTAATAGCAAGACCCCACTCAAAACAGAATCAAAATAGATAAATCTTGAATTAAAATCTGCGATATTGTACCATTCCTGCTACATTTTTGACAGTTTAGTACAAATTATCAATGTACCAAAAGTCGCACAACTGAAAATCGAAAAATGGTTTTATTCAGCAAGACCGCACATCTTACAATGCAAAATGAATGGCTATATTAATATCCAGAACTTCAGAACGTACCAGATTAAGAAGTGATAAACCCATTTCTTAAGTGGCCATAAAGCACGAAGCCCGAGTCAATGCTTTTTTAGATTGTTAACCGACGCAAAAACTAATTATAGTGTTGGCCCTAATAGCAATTCGCAGGTGTTATATACAATGAGATATTAAGGAGTAGCATCCGAGATCTTTTTCCATTAAAAACAGTGTTTTGAGCGGTTGATAGAAATCTTCGCACAAGATTCTTGGCGCCGTGTGAAATTCAAGAAGCACTTGAACAAATTATTGAGAAAACCACGACGGCACTAAAACTGATTTAAGAAAAGGTTAGTAATTCTAGGAAACGCCGAAAGGGTTTTGCGTGTTGTGAAAAAGCGGCAATTTTGTTTACTGAACAAGAAAATTTGAAGTGTTTACGTAGTATTTGTGCATAAACTCGCCCACTTGTGTTTAAATACAGTTTGGTTTTGTGAAAAGAGTACATATATAGTGTCACTCGCAAAAAAAGCAAGAATCGCTCGCTCTGATCGATACTGAGTGAGTTTCAATGTTGATGGATGCTTATTTGCTTTTGGCTTTTGGCATATTTTTGCCAAAGAGAGGTTGATTGTAAGCTATGGCGTTTTTGTTTGGCTTGAACCTTCAGACTTTGATTAAGCAGTGACACTGTGTCAACAAATATCGCCCGCTCATGCAAACTTAACACGCAGGTGTATAAGACTGATTATTGAAGGCTACAAATTTTATTTTCTTAGTTCCAAAATAACACTTGAAACTTTTTCATCGTATTAGATGTCATACACTGTTAAAAAATATATTCCGGTTAAAAAGAACACGAGCGCGCTTGAGAAAATTATAGCTTTGCTAAAAGTTTAGACAGCTATGAATAAGGTATTTTAAATTTGGATTAAACTTATAAAGAATATTTTCGAAATATACCCATGATTGACCCAAGTTGTGCAAATAGAAAAATTCTCTTAAGAAAATACATTAATCTGAAGGAAACTTTAACTTAAAACGCCCAAGGGACACTTGTGAAATTTTAGACTAAACATTAAAAATCGATTTTTTTTTAATTGCAAGTTTAACTTAAAATTGCTCATCAGTAATTGGCGGATAAGTTAAATGCTGATTTGCAGTGATTTCAAAAGCTTCTAGCTGTTGTAAATACTTAAAAGTTAACAGCATCTCCTAGTTTGCCTGATTGCACAATAAGTAGAAATATCTTGATTTAGAAAGTCAACGATTTTATACCGCCACCCGCTAATTAATTGTTATAACCTGAGAACTCAATTTGTTCTTAATGCAACGCAAAAGGGGAAAAATCAAAAATGCAATTACTCTTTTGAGAGGTTTCTTTTGGTATCTTTGCTTTTTCTTGAGCTTTTTGTTCATGTTTAGTCTAACCGAGTCAGTTTAAATTGGTCACAAGACTTTTATCCCAATCTTAACTCATTTAACCCCAATCGGTTTTCAAAGTCTAATTTCGCCTTACATAATTCATACAATACAAGACTCTTGGTAATGGGAAAATCGGAATTGATCAAACAAAGAGAAACTTTGAGAAAGTAAAAAGCAAAATTACGTTTGAATGGTAAAATAAAAATTCTGAGTTCTAAGTTGAATTTGATCTAGCGATATGCCAGTTGACGTATTTGGGGCTGAAAGAGTTTATGGAATTCAGTGGGAAATTGGGGTAAAAGATAACAAATGGTTGAAAACAAGAGTTTCATTCCATCGGCAATTACCATGTATTTCAAATCGAGCTTTCAATTCACCTTGAACCTCGAGTAAAACAAACAGTTTCTGAAAATAGAACTTGAAAGACAATAGACCTGTTCCACTGGTCAGTCACGTGATATGAAATGGGTTACACAAAGAGAGATGCGAGTAGTAATGATAACAGGAAGAAGGTTATTTGGACAAAAAATTGCGTTTTTTGCTTCGTCTTTCAGGAAATGAAATCGAAAAACACCTCAAAGGCTAAGTAAATGGACAAGCATCACATCTCGATTGCTTTTTTTTTACCTGAGGCAGAATATCTTTAATTTCTTTTAACATTTCGCAACTTTTTATCCTTCGGAAAACTATGAAGTCCTCTCCTGTTGCGCCGAATGTGATATCAGTAGATAAAAGCGTGCACGTAATTGGACGTTTGCCGACATTTGTCTTAACCTCTTGTTCAGTACGCACGTTTGCTAAGACACTGGACTGCAAGCAGTTCAATAGCTTCACGTTTTTGAACCCTATAAATACCAGGCTCTTGGTTTAACACAGGATTTTTTTAACAACCCCTAAAAAATGCCGGACTGGCAATTTTTACCCCTAAAAAATCGAATGTCATACCTACCATCCCAATATAGGGAGTACCCCCCCCCCCCCACTCCGGGCAATATATATTATGCACAAGGGTCAATTATTTCTGCGTTTTTGTAATTAACGTTGTCAACAGATAATTTTTACTTTCAACAGTTTTTCGAGGGATTAAAAGTTGCAAAGATAAAACATTCCAAGATAAAAAACAGTTGAGATATAATGTTTGTCTTTTGCCACAGCCTTTGAAGTGTTATTTGATTTATTTTTTTGAAAGAAGAACCAAAAAACAGGATATTTTAAGCCAAACAACTTTCCACTGTCTTTGTTTACCAAACTAACATCACGTGACTGGTCAGTGGATTTGGGTCTATTGTCTTTCAAGTTCAATTTTCAAAAACTGTGTTGACATCGGCGACTTAAAAGCTTACACTTTATAGCCTTTGATGATTCAAGAATTATTTAAGTAAATTGATTAATGAGTAAAATCAATAATCACTACGTAGCAGTTTTGTCTGAACTGCAGTGTCCCAGTTTTATTAAACTAGTGGACACAGACATAGACATTACAGATATTAGATAAGATTGTTGTGTCCTTGAACAAGACATTTTACCCGACTTGTTTCAGCTTCCGCTGGGAGCTAACCTGTGATGAAGTTTTTGTCCTGTCCGGGGAGAGTTGACTCCCCCCCCCCCCCTTCCTATAAAAAATGACCACTCCCTAGTAGGCTAAAGACAAAAAAGCGCTAATCGATACTAGATTAGTTGCCGATTACAACTGGCCGGCATTTAATTAGTGCTTTCAATCAATGTTCCAGTTTTGCCTTAAACTCTGTTTGGTATACAAATACCCCCCTCGCCCCTAGTCCCCCGCACTGATTATAATACGCCCCGTTGTCATTACGTTAACATATTCAGATTCGGTTGAATGGACTTAATGAAGAACCGTATCATATCTTTTTCAGTTACCATTAACGTTAATCATTGTATAGCGTTTCAAGAATTAGTATTTGATACCTGTCGCCTTCTCTAAAGCAAGAGGTATTTATTCTTTTTAAACGTTTATCAATTCTAAATGTGATGTGAAGCTACACTTGGTTGAAGAAAAAACTAGAGATTTACTTTTTCGAAATAACCTCATAACATGCTAATGGTTTTGGATACTTATTGAAAGAGAAAATTTTCCAGGTTAAGCTTTCGTTTTTGTTTCGATCAGATCTTAAAGTTTGTCATATCAAAATGAATCAATTGGCTTTTAGTTTTTCAACGGGTATCTTTGAATTTAAGACTTTGTTTTCGTAAATCGTAACAGTTAAGATTGAGAATCCCCGTTACTGGACGATTTCAAGATTTTCTATTGAATTTTGTTTTCTGTTAGAATTAATACTTCAAATTCTAAGATCTTCTTACATTTCTTATTGGTAATTCATAAAATAAAATATTTGACTGTTGTTGTAAATAAACATGTTCGCTTTGGAAAATAATTATTTTTTTTGTTTTTCATTAGACTTAAATTTTAAACCTGGCGCATAATTTTGAACAAAACTTTTCTTGGAAAAAGCGATCATTGCTTTTTTAGCATGGTTGTGCCATCTAACCTCAATCGAAAGAGCTTCTACATTAAGCTTAGCAACAATCGTTCTTCTTGGTACAGCACATTCTATGTTTGTTCAGAAAAGTCTGTGATTGACATAAAATCGATCCTTAGATTGACAAAAAGCTCAGAATAGACTGAAACTCTCTATATTATTAGCTCTAACATTACTGTTCTTTCATTGGAACTGAAAAAACGTTACTTCGCCAAACTTTAAAAAGGTATAGCATTATTAATAGATAGAATTGTGAAATGCTAAAATGAAAGTATAGTTGTTTAGGATTAGAGATATAAATATATTCTTTATGCAAACAATACATTTGCCTTACAACTTGCTTTACATTATTTAGTATTCGCTATTTGCTATCTGTCCAGTTCGGGCATTTTTCAAAACTTAATTAAATCCTTGACGTTTGCTATTTTCTAAAACAAGAGAACATTTAATCCAACTTTTGAAGCTTTTGAGTAAAAGCTGAATAATTCTAACCGTAGCGTTGATCAATGCCATTTTTCATACAAGTGAAAATTGCTTGGAAACTCATTTTGATCTGGCACCAGACGACTGGTACTGTTCAAAAATTGAACTATTTTGTTGCTATTTATAGTCCAAGATAAAGACTTTCTAAAAAAATTCTCCATGAGTTAGTTCGGACACGTATAATCTACTTTCTCGGCATATTGCTGATGAATGTCATCTCGACGACTTAATCTATGTTACAATTGAAGCAAGCTTGAAGTGTTGTCAGCAAAGGTGTTGCTTCATGTATTACATGAATAATGTATAATGTGCAAATAATACATGGTAATAAACATTCATGTGCAGATCAGACTATACGTTAAAATTATTACACATTTAAACGAAAAAAGACTTTATTTCTTCTTGAGGAAACCTTTCGATCGAGGAAACGATACACTTTAAACGAAGGCAAAAAGCTACAAAGTCTAAATGATTTTGTGCTTGCGTTTATGAAATGTCGAGTCTGTCACCTTTTGAATATTTTAATATATATTTCTTAATATGTTAGGATTGTTCTGGATACAATAATCTGTAGAAAAGAAATAAAGGTGACAGTCTCAATATATCCGAAAAGCGGTTGAAAACAGCGAGGTATAAAAGATATTTTTAAAGTCAATCACAGTATAAATCTCCTTTAAATGGAATCTTTTGCTGTTATGGGAGATTTATGTAGCTTTTGAAGACAAAAAATTTAGGCAGAGACGTTAGCAACGAAGCTTAACAAAAATGATCGCTAGACGATTTTACCAAATCATTAAAATACTTATCTCAGATGTCATCTTAGATTTGTAATTATATCATTGGCATTCTCATTTTAGATATGACACTAAACCACTGGCAATGCCATCTAAGGTGTATATTCATCGCAGATCAGGCAAACATTAAATCATTGGCATTTTCATCTCAGGTGTATCTTTAAATAATTGATTACTCATCCACCTTTAACCATATGCTCACCAAAACGTTCAAAGCAAACAGTTTTTAAGATTGTTTTGTCCGTGACATTTTGGAATTGACCAGAGGTACAATAACAGATCATTGATCAAAAATGTATTTTGGTCTCAAAACTCTAAAATCTTAAGCATTTATCTCTCAGATTTGTATAAACGTGCCTTTCTTAAGTATCCATTGTAAATTTTCGAACGCCAAGGAAAGACTTGTATACGTCAGTTGAGATAAAATATCTAAGATAATATTTATTTTTCAGGAGGAAAGATAGAAGATGATTTTTCCATGTCTCCGCAAACTATTCGACGCGGGCATTCGGTTGGAAGGATAATGTGGTTCTTCACATGAAGAGATGGAATTGTTAAAATACAAGGTTGATGGTATCTAGATTTCGCCTTTGTTCTGAACAAGAGAGGAAAAGGTCCTAGTTGTGAGACAAGGAGTAACAAACCGAGGATGTCATCAGGAGCTGGCGGACTCAATCAAGCCATCATCACTGCCGCGATGATAGTCTTCATCATCATCGGTAATGGAATGATATGTGCCATCATTTTCAAGGTGAGGACGTTAAGAAACCCATCTAACTTCCTATTGGCTAATTTGGCGATAAGTGATATCTTGGTTGGAGTTCTCCTTCTGCCGTTTAGCATTCCTGCAGTACTCCATGAGAGGTGGGACATGGGTGCGACGGCTTGCCAATTCAACGGCTTTCTGCAGCACGTTCTGAGCGCAGTCTCCGTCTTGACCGTCCTCTCTGTCAGCATGGACCGATATTTTGCGATATTAACTCCCTTGACATATAAAGCCCGAGTCACTACGCAAAATATTGTGATTGTTGTTTCCTCTGTCTGGTTTTATGCCCTTTTTTCTGGTTGCTTTCCGTTTATGAAGTGGACATCTTACCGGTTTAATCCAGGTTTGTGGCTATGCGAAAACGATTATCGGTTGTCGTTATCTTTTACATATTTCAAGCTTCTCATGTTGTATGTGATTCCGTTGCTTGTAATTGTATACATATACGTTAGTATTTTCAAAGTATCTTGGTACCACTCGCGACAAATTCGAAACGAAATCAAAGCGTTCCATAGAAGAGAACAAAACACAGCACGGCAACTACCTTCTGTGCATGCGGAAAACGGCACAGTCATCGCTGCAGATGGGGAATACTGTTTGAGAAAGCCACACTCGCCATTGAAGGCAGAAATAAAGACTGCAGTAGCACTAGCTTCCGTTGTAGGTCTTGTCTTCGTGTCCTGGTGTCCGTATTTGTATGTCAATTTGTGGGCGTTGCATGCAGAGAAGGAGATTCCAGTTATGATGCTGTCACTAACATCGAAGTTATATTACATGAGCAGCTTGATAAATCCTTACTTGTATGGGTATTTGAACAAGAACATCAAAAGGGAGCTCAAGAAAATGCTTTTCAAAAGAAAGAAGGCTTTGCTTCGGCTTGGCAGCACAAGAGTCTATCCAATTGGCTAACAACCGTTTCTGCATCTGCCAATCATAATCAGCTTCTCTTGGCATTGCACATACAAAATGAGCCCAATGCAAATGTGGTAAACTATAAAATTCCTGCTAACCTGCGGATGTTCCTAATTTGGAGAACTGCAGTTATGGTAAACTATTAAATAAATTCCTGCTAACCTGCGGATGTTCCTAATTTGGAGAGCTGCAGTTATGGTAAACTATAAAATAAATTCCTGCTAACCTGCGGATGTTCCTAATTTGGAGAGCTGCAGTTATGGTAAACTATAAAATAAATTCCTGCTAACCCGCGGATATTCCTAATTTGGA
>JAOBAT010142395.1:0-11445 GCA_026413305.1 Hydrozoanthus tunicans
CCCCTCTCCAAGGTCTGAGATGAGACTACTGAGCAAGGCCAAAGTTAAGTTTAGTTGCGGAGGAAAACGGATAAATATGAAAATATTTTGATTCTGCGGAGGCTCACAAACAATGAGCTTGAACATAACGCGAGGTGATTTCAAACGGTCGCTCTAAAGTCTAAACTGAGTTAAAAAACCGACCAGATTTTTAAAATTTTTTGACAGATGCTTCGCAAATACACAATAAAGACGGACACAATAAAAGCATTTTGCTTACCTTAACTAAAATGTATCATTTGTCGTCATTTAGATGCGTTTTGGGACGGTTTTTTGACATGCCATTCCTCGTACCGCTTGCATCCCATCCGTCCGGTGCACCTTGAACTTTAGGGTCCCTTTAGGCACCAGTCTCCTGACTGAACTTGTGACTCCGAGTTCTCCAACGTCGCCTAGCGCTTTTTGACATTAAGATGAAGCCCTACGGTGGGTAAGACAGAGCTCCATTACAGGCCAGTCTTACCCGTCGGCGGCGCATTAGCCGAGCGGTTAGCGTGTTCGACTCGTAATTCTATAGGGTTGCAAGTTCGAGCTCCGGTCAGACCACTGTGTTGTGTCTTTGAGTAAGACACTTTACCTGACTTGTTCCAGTCGACTCGGCTGTATAAATGAGTACCAGTTCTGCTGGGGCTAACCTGCGATAGATTAGTGTCCTGTCCAGGGAGAGTCAAAGGCTTTCATCCGCTTAGCCCTACAGAAACCGGAGATAAGCGCCGGTCCTATGAGCCACTTGGGCTCGAAAATGGATTAACTTTGCCAACGGTTCTTAGGAAATACGACTGGATAGCCGTTGTTCTAATTTGCCGAGACAAATTAAAATGCTTGGAGATTAAAATCGTTTTCTCTAAGTGTAGTTGGAAGGATTTCTCATAACCAAAGATTAAAGAGGAGCCAGTCAAAACAAAATAACATTTAATACTTCAACTGCTAGAAGTAATTACCCAAAACGTAACAAATTAAAGTTTGGTTTTTGTAGCCGAAAGCTTTAAAAAAAAACTTTTTAATTTGTTACGACCAAACACTTTAAAAAAGATAGTGGTTTTTAAAATGCTGAAAGTCGTAATAACTGTTATGTATAAAGGGAATTAAAAGTACCGTGTTTTCTTAAAGGATGTACTGACTCACTTAAAGTTTCCTTGGTAAACGGAAAGTAGCAATCAGACCATGTTAACGAGATAAGGCATCATTGCAGTTCCTTCTTCGTATCCCAAGTATTATTGGTTTAGCATGTACTTCAACCTTGGAACTTCTTTCTTCAGCCTCAAGATTTTCTTAAAAGCAATTTTCATAATAAATATTTTTTGATGAGAAAACTGCGTGCAGTGCAAAAATAAAGGAAGTGTTAAACTAACCTTAATTTTGTATTTCAGTTTTCGCTGCACTAAATTTGTTTCAGAGTTTTTGAACACTGTGCACTGTATCGAGTTGGGTTCGTAACAAAATTGAATGCACCCTGTTCGACCTAAACAGAGAAGCTCTTTTTCCACATAAAAGTCTGACGAACGCTGCACGAAACTGTCCAATTCTCGCTGCATATAAGAACGGGTTGGTCGCGCTGCTGAAATAAGTAAGCGAAAGAGTGACGTCTCTAGCTAGGTGCCATTGTTGGTTCCGAAACGTTTTCCACTGAACTATGAGTACATCAATTAAAATGAACGGCATCCAGAAGAGAAGAAACACAAATAAAATAAGAAACATATAGTTTTTGACGTAGCTTTCTCTCTCTGTATCGCATGCTTTAAAACTAAATTTGTCCTCGTAGCCATTTTGCACAATGTCTTTGTATGCGTTTTGATGCCCGTGAAAGTTCCGTAGTAGGCCATAAAAATGACGACAGTCGGTGCAACGCAACCCGCTCCGTACAAGTACAACTGGTACTGAAAACTACGCCATCCCGCAGCAGGAAGGACAGCAAAATGAAGAGCAAACAACCATATGAACGCGATGGAAAAGAAGATTCTCCTGCGTGTTAAGAGACGTTGATAGTTTAACGGCCTTTTTATGGCGCAATATCGAAAAATGGCTAACGCGGCCATGTTGAGCATTGACGAAACTCCTGATATCACTGCAAAAAGATAGTGAGCAAAGAACACGTCGCTATGCCGGTTCCAGTACGAGCCAATTAGTAAAGTTTCTGCAGCAGCCCCCATCAGTAGATCGGAAACCGCGAGGTTGATAATGTAGAAGTTATTTACGGTTCGAAGTTGACGAAACGGGTCCCTGATATACGCCACAATCACTAAGCAGTTTCCACCTATTGTCACAAAGGACATAACACAATATGCAATGACACTTGCTAAGTTTGTTTCAAACCAGTAACCTTTGTAAAACATGGTTGAACGTTCTGCGTGAGAAGTCTCCATTTTGACTGAACTCGTAAATCAAGAGTCAATGGCCTTGGATGTACCGCGTTGAATAAAAGTTTTGGTTATTAAACAAATTAAAGCACAGGCAGATGAGTTCACCAATAACTACTTCAGTTGTGAACAAAGACATCTTCTCTAAGTGTTGCATGGTTTTATAAGCTATTTGTTTCGTCTTTTCTCACCATGATAAAAAAAAATCATTAATTTGCTAATGGCGAACACGATGGGTGTGTGGGTGTGAGAAAGAAGATTTTTGCAGTTGCATTTGAAACTAAAATAAATAATTCAACTAAAATTGTCAGTTTTAATCAAAGAGGAAGGTCAATAGTTTCAAAACATTGTCAAAAAGAAAAGTAAACGCCTTGGAAATAACAGTTTACTAAGGAGTTTTTTTTTAATAAAAAAGCGCATGCGAATAAATAAAAAAATGCTTTTACTTGGCGAGTAAGAAAACATTAAAAGACGCAGAAGACCTAGAAAACGAAAAAAACATGCGATTCGCTTTTAGATTTAAAGTAAACAGAATTTTAATTTCCGTTTGCCAACCTAAGGTGAGTTACAGCTGCCACAATAACTTCATGCAGAGAAAGTGATGAGAATTTCATCAATTGTAGGGCTTGACTTGTACCGTCAGAAGCCTTTTTACTTCTTACTAACAAACCAATTTTGGGTTTTGCATCAAGAGTATGAGTTACAGACGTTTCACTCAAAACACAAGTAATTGCTTATTCATTTTTACTATTATAGATAAAATTACAAATAACTGACGATGTGTAATTGTAATGGCGGAAGTATATGTTTTGCAATAATCGTTGCTTTATCAGGGATCTCGGCTATCTCGCGACTATTAAAGTCATTAAAATCATACTAAACTGACTTCCGATCAGTCCCAATTTGATGGCTGAAGTTCAATGTTATTAATCGAGTGCAGCTGCCGTTTCAGTCGTAATGAAATAAACCAGAAGTCAACACAAACATAAACAAGAGCATTCAGAACAAATATATTCCCACTGTTAAGTCATGTATGTCACACTGTCTTATGTACTGCAAAGGGAAAAACCCATTCTGGTTAAAACAACAAACCTGACCTCAAGTTTATTTCTTTACAATCTATACGTCAGTTTATAGTAAACGACTGACTTAGATGAGCGAGTAACTTTAAAACCTTAAAGCGTTGAAATTCGTTCAGGTTCGAATACTGCATATATGCAAACGTTTCAAATAACTTGTGTGAATGAGACAAATAAATTTTTTTTTCGAGGTAGCTGAGAGAATTGCAAAATTACCAGGGTTTTATTAAGCTCAGAACGTTGACGCAACAAAAATCAAAAACCTGCCATCCCAGAAAGTTTACTTAGAATTCACTCGTTATGTGAAAGTTAAATATTGTCATGCAAAGACAGTTAAAAAAGGTTTTTCCTAAAAGTCAAAATGAGTGGAACTACAGGCAGCCGAAGCCGTTCCCCCAACCTCCCAATTTCTGTTCACCTCTAGATGACTTCATAAAGCCCTAAAAACAACAGCGAAAAAAAAGAAGGCAAGAACTGTTAAACATAAGTTATTTCATGCCTCAGTTCTTGCCTTCTTTTGCTCAAATTAGAAGTAAAATAACTTTTTATCGGTTACATATTCTATTCTGGCTTTGTAATCGCTGTTGTGAAATTGATTCAATCGATCAACTAACACTTAGTTTGGGCTGCCTATGGTGGAACACGCTCTTTCCTAAACTGAGAGACCCGCCGGCAGGCAAAGAGCCTTTAAATCAATCACTCGAACATTTAATGCAACTTTGTAGCAAGATATTGGCTATGTTACGCAGCGTCGATTTTTTTGTGTCCCCAAAATAGTAACAAATAAATGACACATGTCCTGCAAACTCATCTGAAGAAGGCAATTTGTGTAGGAGAAATTGAGGGAACCGCAAAGAAACCACCGCGTATGTTTGTTCGCAAACTGCTTAAGACCAAGTGGATCACTGCTTCCAGGTAAGTCCTTTGGCCTCTTTTTGAGACGAAAAGCAACTAGAATTATCACTGCTTGCAGGGAAGTCCTTGTACCTCCTGGTGAGACCCAGTACAACTAGAACTATCGCTTCTTGCAGGAAAGTCTTTACATATCTCCTTGTGACACCAAGTCGAACTAGAATTAAAACTGCTTGTAGGCCAGTCCTTATACCTCATGGTGACACCAAGTGGAACTTGTGCTTGTACGCCAGTTTTTACACCTCCACGTGAGACCAAGTGTAACTAGAACTTTCACTGCCTGCTGGCCAGTCCTAATACCTCCTGGTGAACCAAAGTGGAACTAGATTTATAACTGCTTGCAGGGCAGTCCGTGTACCTCCTGATGACACCAAGTGGAACTTGGGCTTGTACGCCAGTTTTTTCACCTCCATGTGAAACCAAGTGGAACTAGAACTTTCACTGCTTGCAGGCCAGTCCTTACACCTTCTGGTTACATCAGGTGGAACTAAAACTACCACTGCTCGTAGGGCAGTCCTTATACCTCCTGGTGAACCAAAGTGGAACTAGAACTACCACTGCTCGTAGGGCAGTCCTTATACCTCCTGGTGAACCAAAGTGGAACTAGAACAACCACTGCTCGTAGGGCAGTCCTTATACCTCATGGTGAACCAAAGTGGAACTAGAACAACCACTGCTCGTAGGGCAGTCCTTACACCTCCTGGTGACCCCAAGTGAAATAGAACTACCACTGCTCGTAGGGCAGTCCTTAAACCTCCTGGTGAACCAAAGTGGAACTAGAACTACCACTGCTCGTAGGGCAGTCCTTACACCTCCTGGTGAACCCAAGTGAAATAGAACTACCACAGCTTGCAGGCCAGTCCTCATGCCACTCTGTAAAGCCAATGGTTTATCTCCCGAGGATTGAAAAGGTCTGGGTACGAGTTTAAACAGTCTTTGTCAATTGCTGAACTTTATTACTCCGAAATGACTGCTTGGTGTACGTTTTGCAGCTTCAGAATCAACTAAGCCGAAAACGGTTCATCTGGTTTCACGGCGGAAAAATAGTGTTAGGCTTTCGACACGCGATCTTCATAGACTGAAATCTAAAGAAGCTTTCTGGTAAAACGCTGCCACATGCATTATAACCTACAACCAGTCTTTTTAGTTGTATCAATTACTACCATTTTCAGACAGAAACTCGATACATTACTTAACTAAGTTTAATTTCTAAGTAACAAGCCGCAGGTACTTTCCGATCCACTGACTCCGCCTGTCTGGGGAACTTGTTAGCACACTGTCAAATACGTACATTTGGAGATGGTTTTGTTTGTTTGCGAGTACATGCTTTTTCTAAAATCAAAGAAAAAATCTTAGTTGCAAATTTATTGCTAATAAGCACACATGCACGCACCGGCCCATAGCCACCTTAAGGCACTACCCTCGGCAAAAAAATTCAATGAGGAATTTTTTAGACAAAAAAAGCCTCGCGCCAGTTTACCTGAAGCGGGCTCAAAGGTAAATATCTAAAAATGCAGCCAGTTATAACGACAATTAAGGCCGTTTTGTTTACAGGAATTTTGCTGCCATTTATCAATCTGCAAGGTTCTACGTCGATGGCTGGCAGTATATCTCAAAACGAAGATTCCTGTGCATGTTCAAGATTTTGAAACTGTTAAATTGAATCATTTTATGTTATTTGGAAAATTTTTTTTCTCATGTTTCTTTTTCAGCTTGTTTGTTCCTAATGAGTTGGATAAAGTACATACACACTGATTCATAGATTTGGTGCATTCTTAGCGATTTTAAGGCCCTCCCTAGAACTCGAACGCACCTCCATACACTGCCTCGGTTAACAGGTAACGGGCCTGACACGCGCAGAGATAAGTGGTTCCACAACTTTGGGCTGAACTACTGGCTGTTAATTAAAAAATTGAATGGGATGTTTGTGATGACAAGCTCAGCTCCAATGCTTTGCTCTATGGCAAATTGTTTAAAGCGTTGTTAAATGTGTTTTTTACGATGTGATGGCATACATTACAATTTGAAAAGGCTTCCTACTGCTAAAAAAATGGAGATCACACGCGATGTCGAATATCCTCTAAACAAAAAAAAACATTTTAGTAAATTTAATGGTACTTATACAAAACATGTTAAATTCTAAGGCTAAAGTATTTGCCTCTTTCTTTTCCCAAATTTTTACGCTCAGAAAACAAAAATAAAGTTTACCATAAATTGCTTTACGTAAAAATATCTTCGTCCGATTGCGCGTAGCTTGAACAAAAAGCCTAGAAAGGGTTTCAAAAATGTTCCAACGAATCTGATTTACTTTTCAGTTTCAAGCTTTAGTGCAAGTTCTCTGTTTCCAAGATCTAAAGAGCATTTAAAAATATTGAGTTAAAAAATAAAACTTTACTCAATGCCTCGGCCTTTTGCCTTTGGATTTAGTCTTGCCGTTAAACCATACAACTCGTTCACATCCAGAACAGTCTGTGAAGGTCCCGGCTTCATTTTTAGTGGTGCAAGAGTCTCGATAAAATCACTGATGGCTTTGCTTTCCATTTTGTTTTCTTCTAAACGACGATTTTGAAGCTTTATTTCGTCAATTTGCAGCTGACCACAGAGTGGCTGAACAAACCAGCGGTTGATCCCAAGAGTTTTCAACGCATTCGTGTGTGCGTGTCGCACATTCAACGGCGGTTCATGCACTGTTTTCCACGGCGGAGCACTGCGAGCGCGCGTTTTTTGCTCAATACAGTTGCACACTTTTCTCCACAAGGCACATCTAATGTAAAGAGCTGTTGCTGATGCAGTTAGATCACTATTCTGTATTGAGTATTCTTTTTTGTACGGAACGTGGAACGTTCCATGGAATTCTTTTAGTGTCTCGGACGGGGATTGTCTTACCTCGAAGACAGTGGTCGTTTCGACTTTTTGCTTCGCGGTAGAGACGCCAGCATAAGCATTCTTCCAAGCCTCTTGATACAACTCAAGTTCAATCCTCCGACGAGAAGACGCAAAATTTTTTATCGTTTCTTCGTGAGTTTTAGCAATTCCTGCACTGCGCTTCAAATTGCGTTCAAATCGCTTCGCGAGCAAGGTCTGTTCGCACTTGACGTTTAATATTTTCGTTTCCATGGATTTCTTTAGCCGTTCAACGTACTTCGTGAATTCTTTCGTCTCCATAATATTAAGTTCAAGACTCTCCGTATTTATCTTTTTTCGATCTCCCATACTTGCTTTATAAGTTACTGGAAATTTCAAAAACTATATTTCGTAACCTTTTACGCTTGTTCTCAATAAACAGATACTTGTTCAACTGAAAAAATCTCCACAAAATTATCAGCCGCGTGACGAAACTTGTTGCCACCAACATACTGGCTTCAACGCATCATTTCGCATATCTTTTGCATCGTTGTTATTCAAATTGTTGATTTGTTTCAAATAAATCTGCATGTTGCCATATAGACAAAAACGGCAACAGCCATTGAGCATAACTGTCCTTTTCAGGTTAAAAGCTTCTTTGAAAAGCTCTTAATCAAGGTCTTGGCCAATCATCGACGTCTCGTAAAATTATTTCACAGAGAATTGAATAATAAAGCGGGAACAGGTGCATAGCATACTCTCGCAGCCCCACGGCCAGCAGGTGTAAGCTTCCGTTACAATCCCACGTCAAACTCCTTTCAAGAAACTCTCGTTAAAGAAATACTGTGTTCACAGAGATAAATCAATAAACGGATATATCCGGTTATAAACTATCTGGAACGCAAGCTTTTGTATACTAAGAACGGCTGCGAGCTAAATACAAAAGCATAATAAATAAAAATTTACGTATCATTCGCTTGAACTTGGTAAATATAGTTTTGGTTTCCAAATAGGTTTGGAAAGTTCTGCATTTTCGAGGGCATTAATATGTACTTTTAAACGAATTAAAAAGATCTCAATGATTTAAAATCAACAAAATTTTTTCGTTAACGGCGTTTAATATTAACTTTGTACTTTGCATTAAAACTGTTATGTTTTTCAATTGTTCATAGTGATGTTTATTTTCGTTGATAAATATAACAACCGTTAGGGGATCTTTTAAGGCGTACAAGAGTCATTACACCAAACTTTTTCGCTGGCTATCTTGAATGTAGTGAAAAACTTGTGAAAAATACCAAATATTGTGAATAAAAACAACCCTAGTTTAAAAGTCGTTATAAAGAAATTGCTATACGCTGCACTTCGTTGAAGACAACCGGTTGTTTAAATTCTTAATTTCAAACTAAAAAATGAGCCAAATTTTGCTGTCTTATTGCATTAAATGAAAAAACATGACAAGTAAAGAGTATCTGCCTGAAAAAAAAGCTTTCTATCTAGTTCTTACAAAAATACGATTTTTATCTTTTTAAGATGTATAATAAAACGTTTATGATTGATAGATTATTAAAAATAGATGTCCGGTAGTAATCAATTTGGATATTTGTCTCTTCTCGCAAGTTCTTTTATGCTTAAAAGCTGAAAACCGAGCAGGTATTGCCATTAGTAGTAGTCGAAAGCAAAAACCAAAGTGAATGGCTTTTCATAAACTAGCTACAGTTAAAATGTTCAGGCAATACCAGCTTAACATATGAAAATTCGTTAATAATGAATGTTTTCAAAATGAATTATCAGAACAACAATTAATATAGTGAATGGACGACACAGCTTTCATCGAATAAAATACTTAAGCCGCTTTTACACGTGGAAACTTTTAGCTGAACCTTGTGTACAACAAATTTCATCAGGCGTTGCATCGATGCAAAGGTTGAAGCTTGTTCGGGAGCGTTGATTGGCTTGTGAAGCGATGTGTAACAAGCCCGAGCGAGACAAGTTTTACAAAGTGACTTACATTATGAAACTCTTGATTTTCACGAAACCGACTGTTATTTGGCGGAATCGCTACTGAGACAAGTTAATTCTAACCCTTCTATAGAGTTATAATTGATAAACTTTTAGGGCAAGATGTGATTAATGAACCGTGTGCAAAAACATGGATCTTTAAAACGATAAATAGCTCTCTTTGTTTATTTTAAGCTAAATTCGCAGATAAATGGACCAGAACAGATGCAGATTGCAACTCAAAACTCAAAGATTGTACTTCGTCTTTGAGTGGGTAACAACTTCTGCACCAAAAAGTAGAGAAAGAATTAAATTTTTCATGCAGTAATTGTCTGCCGCTTACTGCGGCCACTGGCTTCCTGATTGATACAAATCCATTATCAAGTTCGCAACTCAAACTGCCATGAGAAGTTGTTTTGCCACAGAGTTATATCATTATCTAATCTTTCCGTCGTCACTTCTAAGTGGAACAATGGCAACCGTGCAACAACATCCCACCACTAAAAGGTTTTCGGAAACCTGTGGTTGTCCAAATTTTATGAGTTTATTTTGTTCCGCCAGAGTCATAAATAGAGTTTAATCAGTTCATCGCTGACAGCCGAGGGAGTTAAGACTCCGAGGTCAGTAAACAGAAGCGTAATATAGGAGGGTGGTGTATAATCCACAAGAGGGTGTTGTCCTTCGTCCTCTTCTGATGTCACATTGTACTGTGGGGAGGAGAGAGGGTAAGAACAAGTGTAAAACAGGAGAGCGATGTGTTGTTTAAGAAAGGGTGAGTTTCCGTCCTCTTCTGATCTAACATTGTACTATGAGCCGGAAGCGAGAGGGTTTGAACAGGTTTAAAACAGGAGACTGGTGTAAGGTTCGTGAAAGGGTGCGTCTTTCGTCCTCTTCTGATGTAACATTGTAATATGGGTGGAGGAAGGACAGTTACAGTAAGTATAAAACAGGACGGCAGTGTATTACTCTTTCGTGCTAGAACCTTACATTCCCAGGCGTTTTTTACGCTCAGTTACACAGGGCCTATTAGTCGCCCCTAAGTCATTATCAGTTGCTGCACCAAAACTGTGGAACACTTTACCAACATGTCTAAGGATAGCGACCTCTATATGCTCATGTTGTCTTTTGGTAACTAGGTAATTATACCATCAAAACATGTTTTTACCCATTTTTATCAGAAATATTGAAAACGCATTGAGGCCCTGCGAAATGCGCGGCTAAAAACTGTAAATCAAATTAAATTATTGTTTATAAAAGGACGCAGTTTTCCAAATTTCTGATGTCACATTTTACTGTGCGGGTAGAAGGGTAGGGGGGATACGTGGAAGCGCCAATCTTTCGTGCGGGAGGCCCGGGTTCGATTCCCGGTGTCGGATCTTAAAACAACTGAGGAGAAGGTGCTGCCTTTGCTCTAACATCTGCAAACGGTTAGACCTTCACGTCTTCTCGGATAAGGACGTTAAACCGTAGGCCCAGTCTCTCGATCTCCTATCGGGGGACTTAAAAGAACCCACATCACTTGTCGAAAAAGAGTAGTATGATCCCGGTGTTGTGGTCTGTCTTCTACTAACTGAGGGCAACTCTTACTAAACATTACTACTTTATGAGCCGTACATAGCGGACTATCTAAGACCCTCAATACTAGAGTCATCTGTAAATCATTGTTAAGCGCCTTTGATCATATCCACATGGAAAAGAGCGCTATATAAATGCTAACCATTATCTACCGCGCTCTTGGAAAGTGGACTTGTAAATCACAGCCACTTGAGCACTTAAGGAAAATTTTAGCATTTGCATTAATCACCTTGTGTTTGTTAGGGACATCTTGTTGATTGAGCGGGTACAGCCGAACGAACTTGAAACTCTCTGCCACAACATAAAACGGCTTGTTTGCAGCCTTGGTCACTATGGCGATCTGATAAGTACCGACCTGTAACAGCAGAATGTGCACAGCATCAGTTCGAGTAGATTAAAAGACATTCTCTATTTAAAAATGGGTGAGCTTTCAGCTACGAGTCGGTAACTTTTATTGAACCTTCACTAAGGGTAAACAAAAAGTGCATCTTAAAAACTTGCTAAAACAAACTAGAAGAGACCATATATACAGAAGAACTACAACCGAGACAATACCGTCATTCAGGCATTGATAGTTTGTGTAGTATTCCAGGATTCCAGGGTTGCTGTTATTATTGGCATTGATAGTTTGTGTAGTATTC
>JAOBAT010142406.1:12136-34073 GCA_026413305.1 Hydrozoanthus tunicans
AGAAAAGCACGAGACAATACTTCCAACCGGCCCTTACACTTCCGCGCTCGAAGAAAAGCACAAGGCAATACTTCCAACCGGCCCTTACACTTCCGCGCTCGAAGAAAAGCACGAGACAATACTTCCAACCGGCCGAAAAACGTCCACGCTCGAGGAAAACCACAAGCCAATACTTCCTATCTGCCCTTACACTTCCGCTTGCAGTCAAGTTATTAAAAAGTTAAAAATTTTCTGTTTGAAAATTTTCATCAGGGTGAAATCTGTGTTTATCGGGGGATAATTTGTTATATCAGGGTATATAACAATGTGTTGAGTCGGAGTCAACTTTGTGTATCAAGGTAACATGAACCTCGATCACGATACAAAAGCGAACTCGAAACACAAAAGAGAGAAATAGTCAAACTCAGGAGGAACAAGTTAAACCAAATGGATAAAACCTTGTTGACGAAGCAGAAAAATGGGTGAATCGTCTTAAAGTTAGCAAAGTAATTTTGAAACAAACGGCGTGTAATACCGCGTTGTGTTTTAGTACGGGCGAGAATGATGACAACAAGTTTATTTTCATGGTTCCTTTCTACACCGTGTCTGAAAAAGATTTCCATAGAGCAGACTGGCTGTTTTTTTCAAGAAGCAAGCGCCTTAAGATCTGTTAGTAAACGGTACCGGTATCCTCAAAACTGAGTAAATATTCAGCAATCTACTAAACTAGATCGGTTAATAAACGGGCTAAAAAAGTACCAAACGCAGAGCGCCCTTCGTCCTCGTACCCTTCACACTCGTGGTCGAACATCAACGACAAATCTTGTACTCAATCGCCGCGATCGAACTTTTTAATGACTTGACTACAAGCAAGGCCTGTGTCCAGGAGTTTATTTGCGAAACATATACAGACATTTCCCAAATTTTCCAAGCAGAACCTCGTTTAACACTTTGCATTCATTTAAAGAGCATATGACATGGTTTCAGTTTATTGCTGTTCGAAAAGGTCTTTGTTCAAAACTCATTTCTGTCAAGTTTGAAAGAAAATCGATAAAAAACCAAAGTGTTACGGCTTTTTTAAGTTGGGGTATTTTCCTATAATTTTTGGCACCCTAGTCTAGTGGACTGGGACGAGACCTCAGGTCGCCACTATGCATCTTGTTGGGAAAAATTTCCCGCGTTCGTCTTTGTTTATCAGGAATAGCGAGTGAAAAAAATTCTCAGATTTTGACTCTACAGAAGAACTTGGTTACGATTCAGGTAACTGCGAGAGCGTTAAGAAAGTGACATGTGAAAACGAATAGCAAAACTCTGGGGGGTGGAAGAGGAATCCTGAATCATGAATCACTGCTAAAAAAAAAGTTAAGAAAATCATGAATCATATCATCTCGCAGGCTGTGAATCATGAATCAAGGACATAAAATGAATGATACATGAATCTTGAGTTTTTGTGTCAAGAATCATGAAGAAATTCTATAATATCTGGCAATGGCGAATTATCATAATGAGAAGATTCCGCTTTCACCCCCGAAAAACTCTGCGAAAGTGACAGCGATTTAGGTAAGGTCGAGTCGCAGTTAGAACCGTATAAATTATTCCTTTGAAGAAACAACTCGGATCTCCAGGTTATGATATGTCAAGCGGTCAAGAAAGCGACGGTTTAGAATGCTTAAGAACAATGACGTTAGCAGATCAAGAATGGTTAATTTTCTATGTCCAAAACTGGATAGTAAAGCTTGCGTGTTGTGAATTTATTGCATGTGATTGTAGAGCGTAATCGATTCGAGGCCGTTGTCAACAGTTGGTTCTTTTCATTTCAGGTGTTAATATCAAAACTGCAAGATACAGAGCCTAAGCAGTGCATTCTAGCAGGGAGTTCGTGAAACTCAAGGGGAACTAATCTAGAACAACTAAATTGTGTCGCAACTTTTACCATAAACAATTTTTACCGCAGTGAGTCGCGAGTTTTCACACCGGCGATCGGTGACAGAAAGATAGAATTCCTCTGCCACTCAAGTCCAAAATTATCGAACCAAAAATATATATTCAAGGGCAACTAACGAGTCCTCACGATGGAAAAAATCCGAATATTGCCAAATGTTAAATGTGACACCTAATAATTTATTTAAAGCATTATATTAATAAAGGGCCGTACGTATACAACGCTTTAGACAGCCGCAGAAACAACCGTAAGCGACAAGTTACGACCCGCACCAAAAACCAGGAGATGAATTCACCAACCAACGCAATCGGCGTCTAGAATAAAGTATAACCAAGTTTGAAGTGTTTCTACAAGAAATAAGCCAGCTAAACCAATTATCAAAAAAAGAGTGTTTTGACAATAAAACAAGAAGAAAAGTATCAATGTCTGAACACAAAACCAATAAATGCAAAAAAAATATCGGCAAGCTTCTTTTAAGATATTAAAATATCGACAAACTACTTTGAACAGCCGCTAGCACAAAAACTCCGAAGCAAATTAAAAGGTTCTACACAAAGGCAAACGTCTTATGAAACGGGCATTTTAGATGAACCTACACACAAATAAACAGACCGAAATATTCCTATGATACGCGTTTCAAATCTTGCCGCTCACCAGGAGTTTTTAAAGAAAGCTATGTATAAAAGGCGATGCAATTAGATTCCCGCGGAAAAACTATATAATATTAAACGAAAGCAAATTCGTATCACAAATCAAAAATTTCAAGAAATGCCTCTTAAAACCAGAATATACATAAATACAAAAACTTGGAAAAGAGAAAAAATAAAAAAGATCAATGCAAAAAGAAAATAAACACTCCTCATCGCACCATCGTGTAACAGAAAGTAACCCACCAGCACCAAGAATAACGCAAATGCTGTATAAACTGGCATTTACTCTTAAGTAAATCTTTCCAAATAAAAACATTTGTATCGTAGAAATGAGTATACTTCCTCAATGACATACTTGTTAAAGCAAAACTACGTGATTTAAAAACACAAAGAAAAAACTGTGGGAGCAAACTATCAAAATATAAGCGATGTTTAAGACCACGTAATGCGCGTAAGGCGTAAGCCCGTCTTTCCATGTATATAGTCTTCGTGACAACTTTAGATCTTCCCTTCCATCCAAGCAAAGTCTGGGTTTATTAAAATACTTATCCTGAAATGTGCAGATCACAGCGAAACAATTTTACCAGGAGCTAGAATTAGGACTCGGCTCTGTGCCGCGTTGCCATAAGTTAAACATTAAACTTACATCCACGCCTTCAGTACTCGAAACAACCCACTCGGTCTCTCCAGCTTAGGAGACTGAGTCGAATGTGTCCGCCATTTTGTAGCTGAATTCCAGTGAATTTAGTCTTTTTCCGACCAAGCCTTGCTTGCTTGTACAGCTTGGTAACCGCACAAAAGAGCACAGGAACCCGACTCGGTGAGTATAAGATTGCGCTCTCCTTACTTCGAACGCAATAATCAACGAAATCCGAATTAATGATATCAAACATAAAACAGTTGGCCAAGTAAAATTATGTGGCGGCTAATTGAAAAGCATCTGTTGAGAATTCGTTTTTAAAAAAGGATACTAACTTTAATTGTCTTCATTGTTGCTATCATTCTCCTCGTGGTAGGCATTGCACCTGTTGCTTCGGACGGTATAAAAAGTCGAAGCTACGAGACAAAAAAGTCGGCTGGGAGCAACGGTATGGTTTCTGATGGTGGAAGCGAGTTCAATTCAACTGATACTTGTAAGTTAAGCAAAGAAGCAGAGAGAATCGGCCTCCAAGAGTTCATCGATAAGGTAAAAAACACTTATTATGCAGTTCATCCATTTTTATATGTCAACAATCCGGAGTTTCAGTTTCCCGAGAAGCTAGGAAAGGTATTCTCGGCCTATGATCCAAGTCCTCCAGCTACAAAGAATCGTACTGACACTGCATGGCGTCTTCTTGAAGAGGTCAAAAAGAAGACGAAACTGTTAAATTTAGACAAACTCAAGCCGAGAGAACGAAAAGCCATAGCACAAGTGAAACACTATCTGAAGCACGTTTTTGGGCAGCCATATGACGTAAATTACTACGCCGGTGATTGGATGATGGGTCCTAATCATTTCTGTTGGCAGCCAATTTGTGATCTACCACAAAATATCTACAACACGTTTATCTATTTCAAGCCGCATAGCTTGGAGGATATTGAGAAAATAGGATACCATATGAAAAACACAAAGAAGGGGATTTTAAGGTATATTGAGAACATGAAAATGGGAATAGAGCGAGGAATGGTTAGGTCTAAAGAGGAGTGTGAAGCCGGGCTAAACGCGATTCGTGGCAAACTCAAGAAAATATCCTTACATAACGCCACAGGTTAGTGATTCTAATGTTTGCTACAAATTCTTGTTAGTAGAGATGTTTTAAGCAGTTTGTCAAGTTTGTTTACCACTTCGAGCTTTGCTGTTTACCTGTGAAGGTGGTATTTTTGTTAAAACATATATGACTGGGCAAGCAACGAGGAACATTCGGAGAGTAAGTAACATTATTCGGATGAACTGAAAGTAGAATATGGAAACACTTTTTAAACAACAAACCGTGAGTAAGACGAGTTAAATTTACTGCTAAGACGAGTTTTACTCAATTAGTCACTTTTGTGCAGCAGCAAACGGAAATAAATACTTTCAATCATACTTAACAGTGAAAGAGTTTGACCACATGCCGTCAAAGTTTTTCAAATATTTCTGAAAGAGAGGAGAGAGACCTGCAGGTCAAGATGGCCGCGAAACGATGCTTTCGAAAAGCGAGCAAAAACCAAAACACGCAAATGAAGGCGTGGAAAATGGCCATCAGCGACCTTTTCAACGAAGATTAACGCCAAAAACACGGATAGATGCCCAATAAAATTCAACTACTTCAAACACTTCAACAGGCGACCACAAAAAATGAATCAGCCGGATTCTTCATTTTTCCTATCCGTTCGTTTGGTTTATGAAGTCATCTAGTCCACAGTCTTGCAAACTGACTGTCAAAGAGAACTACCAGCAACAAATGTCTTACAGCTTGAGTCGAATCAAAAAAACTCCGAGTCGTATCAAAACTCCTGCTTCTTCCTCAATTTTCAACTAGTACCTCGGCTTTGGGAAACCAGCGATCGTGCAATAGTTTAGAGTGAATTTCACAGTGTCAGTTTTCCAGGGCAGCTCAATCCCATGGTCATGGAGTTTTACAGGAGCCAATTTAAGCAGCTTCTTCAAATTTGACCTCCATGTTTTATGAACCAGTGAAGATTTCCAGCAAGAAAAGAAGCATTGAAAGCGACGACGAAGATTGATCAAATTAAGTGTTCCTCGTGCGCCATGCCAGCGCCGGTAGAGACTGAACAACTAAAAACTTCGCTTGACTTTGAAATTATGTATGTTTCTGAACATCACACTTATTAACCGATGGCGAGGACACATACATACACGAACAGGTTGTTACTTATCGCTGACTGTAAAAAGAGCACTGCACTGATTTAGATTTTTCTTTTCACTGAGCGTTTTTGTGTCCTAACAAGGTTTTTTTAAAAAAGCAAAAACATTTACCGAGGCAAGTGCCTTGGTTAGCCTCAAGATGGCTACAGGCCTGGTGTTTTGTAAGGAAAAGTTGTTAGTTAACTGACTTGGACTGAAAGGGTTAAATGAAAGATGACATTACTTACTAACAAATAAACTGTGTTAAAACAACAGGTATCTACGACGAATGGTTTGTGGAGTACTTCCTTCATTCTCGCGACTACCTTGACATCCCATTAAGTTCGAGGCTCGAGTGGAAAAAAAACACGGAAAATACCTCAGAGATTCAATAAAAGGGTATTTGTTAGAGTACCTGGGAAAGCCACTGGACACGTTTATAAAGTAAGTGAAGTAATTTCATGTTGTCTTATTTCTCCTATTATGTTGAAAAGAGAGGTTTTTCTGAGGGTTTACGATGTTAGTCCATTCATTGTCCTTGCGCATGCGTTACACTACATTCTAGTCGTAAGGACCAACATACCTATGCCATTTTAGAAAATTATTGTCTTAAAAATTATTAAAGGAGCAATGTCTTGACTTGGGAGACTAGGTTCTAGTGAGATATAAATTGATTTCGGGCTGGCCGAACCCGAAATTAAGTAGTAAATTGGACTACATCTTGCCCATTGTAAATTTGTATTTATCATTATGGATCTGAACAACAGTATTTCAACTCTTCGCCACCATTTCTGTCAATTTTTTTATTTTGCGTTTCAAAAAACATTTTTTTAAGCGTCTTTGAGATCCACCGTGCTTCTATCTCGACACGATGGGCTTTGTCGTGGAAGCGGTCGACCTTTGGAGTCAACTACAGAAGAAAACAAAAACATACAGGTCACTTCCTGAATTATAATAAATTGTACCAAAATATCACGATCGTTGGTTGCACGATGGGTTGAACAACAGTATTTCAACTCTTCGCCACTATTTCTGTCAGTATATATGGGTTAAACAATTAAATTTCGAACAGACAATTAATCGAATTCACGCGCCATAACTGCAAAAGCTTTTCAATCGTGACAGGACTTGAGAAACTGGCTGTAAGACTTACCACCACTGCTGATTCCTCTTTCAATTCCAACTAAGTATTGTAGAAAATTGTTGTAAACAGACGGCAAATTTCCTCCGACGCGATCGTCGTTCACCACGATAAACTGACCCACGCTTGTTTGTTTCGGTTGATTGTTTCAGTGATTGAACACACTTGAAGTAGGTTTCCCGTAGTGAAACATTGCCCCGTTTACTCTCTCCTTCTGATGCCCTTTCCCCCTCCCCTTCTGGACGTGCGGGTTAACGTTGGTACGAGCCAAATCCAACTACTTCGAGCTTGCCTCTGTCAATGGATTAGATCAATTAAAGGGTGAATTAGGAATTAAGCAATACGTTGGAAGAAACTAGCTTTAAAAATAAAGCCAAAAAGAAACAAAAACAAAATAGCACTGATAATACGGGCCTGCGCAAAAGCCAAAAATTGTTTTTTCCCGTGACAAAAGCTCGGCTGACAGCATTTCCGATCTTGTGAGCACTATGTTTTTGCTCGATTCAATCTCTCTAGTCTATACCATTTGAACTTAGTTTGAAGTGCTATCCTACAATGTGTGTGGTCAGTGAAGCAAAAAAAAAATCAAACCAGCATAGAAATGTAGCGAGGAATTAGAGCGAAACTAAAGCCAATTCATCTTTTTGATTAAGTTCTAGCCAAGTTTGGAAAGTCTTAAATCTAATTAAAGAGCAAATTTGAGTTGCCAAGCATTTTGCAGGTTTGTTATAATTATAGTTTAAGTAATGGCATTTCCGAATTGCCAGCGTTTAGTCTTATGGGGATTTTAAATGTTGCACGCGCAAAAACACTTAATCGGCTAGATTTTGCCAAACGATTGAAGGACCCCTTTTCCTGTTAACGCCCTAGATATACTAAAACACTTATTCCACTTCAATTTCAGTGGATAGTGGCTTAACGAATATCTACCATTCTGCTACTATAAGAATAGCTTGTCAGCTGTTGTCGTTCTGTTTTCTGTTTCACAGATTCCTTGAACATGAGTATTCAAGGTATTGTGTCCCCAGTCATGTATCAAGTGGGTTATCTGAACTGCCGCTGGACTATGTGTGGTTTGATGGAGTAGAAAACAAGTCGAGGCCAACTATCAAGACTTTACCAACTGGGGAACGCCTTGACGGGAAAAAGTCTTATGGATACATTATGTCTTACTTTACAACCAACAGTCTTACTGCTGACCAAGTCCATGAAATCGGCCGGCAGAGGCTTAAGCTATTGTATCCCCAGGTAAGTTTGTTTCTGTAGCTCATTTATAAGATAAATTCAGTAAAACACGCTCCTAATTGGCCGAGGACCATTTTGTAACTAACATTTAGAATAGCCAATAGAAATTTAGAACGAGAATTCTAATTATTTTAGCATGATCCTTTAAGAACAAACAACAGAACTACAATAATTTGTAACAAAAAAAATCATTTGTTTAAACAGTTAATGTTGATAAAAGCAGTTTTCGCGAGTAAATATGCTCGCGCGGCCGCTGCAATCTGTCGTATGGTTTGTGTTTAAACTGTTGCTTCAAACATGTGCAGCCGATAGAAATTAAGAGCGAGTATTCTCATCGTTTAAGTTGAAAGTCGAGAGAATAGTAATAAACAAATTTTATTTCTTAAAACAATTTTGGTGCTTTCGCATGCAGATCCGCTCGGAAGCCTTTCGGAGTGAAATGTCATGAAATATATTAAGCGGATAGAAGTTAAGAACGAGTATTCTAATTGTCTTAGTTAAAAATCTGAATAAATAACGGGTATAATAAGTTTAATCGTAATAAGTTTATAAAGTTGATTTTTAACCAAACAGCTTTCGCATGTGCAGATCTGCTCGGCAGTCTTTGGAGTGAAGTGTAGTGAAGTGTAACTTGATGCTTCAAGACAAACATATTGTTTTTGTCTTGTCTTCGAAATTTTTATACCATATTTCATAACTGCCTTTGTTTTGTCTTGAACCGTCGACTGCAGAAAGGACTGAAGATCCAGAAGTGTACATGTAGTCGCCATTTTGGATTTCACAGACGTTATCTATCACGTGATAGATAGCGAGTAGGGAACCAATCAGATTTCAGTATTCGTGAAAGATAGTAACTTGATTTATGCTAAGTCTGAATAGATATTACAATCTGAGTCTCGTTCTTATAAAGTTGTTCTTATTAAAAAAGCGTGTATTAGTTCTATGTTGTTTTAGGATTTTAATTACTTCACTTCATTCCATGATTTTATCCTTTATTTTTAACTTCCAAATACTTGTTCCCTAGTGTATTTTAACACGTGTATGTATTTTCAACTCTGTATATTAACTAGCTAACATAACAGTTTATTCCACACTCAGTTTTATCTTGATAGGCGTCAAGCGGACATCGATACATTTTTAATAGCGTTAACTTTTACAACCTGATTTTTTAAAATCAAACTTTTAATGAGATCAAATACTGGCTACTTCTTTATTTCAGGTTGAAGAGATTGCGAGGAAACAAACAAAAATCTCTGATACTAAAAAAGCTGTTGATGCGTTTAAGAAAAACCTTGCTTCGCAAGAGAGCTACTTTAACGACGAGAAAATCCCTAAGAACGAATCCGACAAGGAGGCCTTCAAGAATTGCTCCACTGAGGAAGGAGCTAAGAAGTACTGCCCAAAAAGATGGAAGTACATGCAGATTTAGTTTACCGAAGCTAGAAGCGTAAGTTTAAGTCGCTATAACCTTAGTTTTTGATTGGTGGCGCAGTGGCCGAGCGGTTTGCCCGAGTGTCTGACTCGCGATTTCAATTCGAACATGCCACTGAGTTGTGTCCTTGACCAAGACACTTTCCAAGACACTTTCCCCAGTCGACTCAGCTGTATAAATGAGTACCAGTTCTGCTGGGAGCTAACCTGCGGTAGATTAGTGTCCTGTCCGGGGGGAGTCAAAGACTCTCATCCACTTAACACTGCGGAGACCTGAGATAAGCGCCGGCCTGATGGGCTGTTTGGTTCAAGAAAAGATTTCGCTTTCTTTCAAGTCCCTCTTGCAGTCCTCTGTCTCTTAATTTTCTTTGTCCTACTTCAACGTTACCATTATTGTTGTTGCTATTGCTCCCTTTCTGTCACTGTTATTGCCATTGTAATAATCATTGTCGTTGTTATTGCCAACGAGCCTGCCGCAAGAGGCGAGGCTGGCGTCAGGCGGCAGCTTATAGGTTCGTGTGTGCATGAGATATCTTAGCTTATCTAAAAATATGTCGATTTCAGTGTAACTTTCATCAAAATTAGCGATTCGTTAAGAGCCCAATGATACTATAATCGAGTTTATTGGTCATTTTTTTTCTATAATCAGCCAATCACAGCACAATTTTTAAAGTGCATGCAAATAAAGTGAAAAAATTATTAATTTTGTTGTTAGAATTTGCTAAATGTGAAGTATTAAAGTTCTCAGCTGATGACATAATGTATCGTTCTAACAAATTTGGTACCAATCCCTAACCTTTTGATAAATTTGAGCCAAGTTAACCTCCACTGATCTATCTACCTCTAGATACATCAGCAGCCCAAATTTAGCCTAAATAATTCACAAGGTTATGGTTGGCAGCAGATTTCATTAAAATGCAATTTTGTCACCGCTATTGCTCATTGAGCAAGGTCTATCCATAGAAGAAATACATTTTTTCACCTCATATGCGTTTAAGACTGGAAACGATGATCGATCGATAGCGCCTTTTCGAGCACAGTTCTCATTAAGCAAGGTCTATCCACAGAAGTAACACGTTGTCGCTTCAAATGAAGTCTACGGATTGTAGTCAGTGGTTGACAGTACCTGTTCGATTGTGCTATTGCATGACAGCTTTTCTGTTCGTTCTCGTGTTTACACCCAATGTCACAGTTTTGTTCGTGGTTTAAAGCATCTTTTCTAAGCGTGTACGTACACAGCTTAGCGGAGAGGCATCTAATAATGCCGTATGTACGTGATTCTAGTTCTTATTGACTACTTCAAACACAGTATTTCAACAACACCGAAAAAAATTCACGAAATAGATTCAGTTAAATACAGTGTTTGAAGCAGTGCATCGAGCTAAATGCGACAGAGAAATTAAATTTGCTTCCAGCTATCTGGTAAACGGTAATACGGCGTGCTCCGTTGAAATCAATTCAATAATTCGTTTTTTGAATCGCATATTGGGTCAATTAGCACCAGATCAATTTCAACCTAATTCGGAAGTAGGCTTTTGCTTACAGATCTGTTTCAAAATGGTATGCATCTTAACTCGTTTCGAAACATCCAGTTTTAGATAGATATACTCCTAGTTGTATTGTTGTTGTTGCCGTTGACTTCTAATACTTATTGTCATACTGTTAGGTGATGAGAATGCTTGAATCCGAAACTGTTAATATGTTTTACTCCACTGGGAAGTACCGCACAACGCCAAGCTGTCCAATAGAATTGATGCCCGACTTTCAGCCCACCAGTGGCGCACAGAGCTACTACGCCAGTGACAGAGGCTGTACAAGAAACGCAGTTTACAAAATTCCATTCTTCCTGGAAAACATGGGTCCCAAGTATTCCGAGTGGACCACAAATGCTCACGAAGCTCAACCGGGCCATCACACTCAGGTTTACATCATTTTATAGATCCAAACCGAATCAACTTACTGAAAATTCCTTTATAGACACACGACGTTTCCCAAGGCCTTCAGGTTTCTGCCGTGTTAGCTTGCATCAACGCAAGTATCACGTGATATATCACCCGGAAGGCATCGTTTAAAACACGGTCCCGTATGTGCGATAATCCAAATCTCAAACCGTTTTTCTTATTATACTGCATTTGACAGGTCAGTCGATTCTTTCTCACGCGGCCTCTTCCATCAGCTAACTTATATTATATATTATTATACAAACTTTGAACAAAACGCGCTAACCTTCTCGGAAATTACTCGTTCAGTCAGTACAGGTTTGTTACTGCAACAACTCATCAAACACCTCAAAGGTATCTTTCATCATCAAGTCTTATATGTTGAGAAAATCCTCAATTCCTTTAATCATTGTCTTTCGCTACAAAATTTTCTTTAACCTAAAAGTGCACATAAATATCGAAGCAAGTTTTCGTAATATATGTATATTCTGAAAAATTCATAGCACGAACCGACGTTTCGATGGTATCATACGACCTTCGTCAGATTTTTGCCTTGTCAGCTTGGACCACGCAAGTGTTGTGTGACAGCTGACTTGGTTCTACACTGAGAGTCAGGATTTAAGGGAGAAAATTAGACGAACTGTGGTCAGCCGAAACCATCCTAAAAAGGTGGATAATACTCTATCCTTTGAACTTCTAAATCGAATTTTAGGGCGAGTATCTTCTTTACATTTTTTACTGCTTCATTTTTCATTGTAATACACAAACGATGCCCTGAACAAGCAAAAACCGTGCTAAAACGTGTTTTTCAACCTTGCACTTTCTGAAAATTACTTGATAGTGATTCCCCTTCCTTTACGATTGTGTAACGTTATTTTCGTGCTGTGAGTTTTTCAGTAAGTCGTTTAATTTCAGTGTATGTAAAGAACAACTGCATCACTCAAGTCAACATTCATTGTCACTTTCGTAAGACAGTTCATAGTCAAGGGGGTTGAATGGTCTATAAATTTCAAACATGAGTTGATAAGGAAATTTTGCATAGTCATTGTTTCATTGCTTAACCAGTCGAGGGATTTCACTGACATCAGAAGACTCCGATGATAAGACAAATCAAATACTTGTCATAATAAAAGGTCAGATACCACTTCGTTTCATAAGTTCGTCATTCGATTTTATTAAAGTTTAATTGGATATTTTTTAGTTTTTTTGCAAGTGTTAAAATTGCGGTTGCGTTTTGTCTATATGTGATTGCTTCTAGTCGCAGAATATAGGACACATATTATTATGAAGCAAATGAAGTGCGGCTCGTGTTTTCTGCATTTCCTCCATGTAATGAGTTGATTGTCTTGTTTTACAGTCTTGTAGGCACTTGTAGGGTTTTTTCATTTGTTGATTATGTTTTTTCATGTCGCCTAGAGTCAGGGAAACATTGAGAATTTTGAGGACAGTTGCGACGGGTCTATAGGGTGGCTTAACTTTCAGACCACCTACCAAGCTTTCTCAGAGGGCTGGGCATTATATGCAGAGAACCCACTGGTTGCAAAGGATACTAATATATACGGTAACAATACGATGCAAAAGTATGGCATGTTGAAATGGCAGGTAGGTCCAAGACAAAGTCGGATCCACCGAGTTGTGAACCCTTGTGTATAGACCCTCTAAACATCGGTTCTCTGAACATGTAACTTCTTCAGCTTGCTCCTCCGAAAGTGGATCTTCTTGGAAGATCCCTTGAAATTAGATAATCAAGATATAAACCTTTAAACTTGATTCTTCTGAATCTTCGAACATGGATCCTTTGAAGATGTTTTTCCGAAGGTGAATCCTTAGTAGCGGGTAGAGCCTTAGTAAATAATGGATCTACTAAAAGGGTGGACCTTTGAGGATAGATCCTCAGAAGTTGAGCCCGGCGATAAAGAATTGGTCCTCTAATATAAAGGAACTCCCTGAACATGGATCCGCGTTTAGCTGGTTCCCCCAAAGTTGGATTTATCTTGGGGTAGAGCCTTAAAAAATAAATCCACTGATAGTGGGTTTCTTTGAGATAGATCCTCTGAATTTCATCCCCCAGCGATAAATCTGACAAAAAGTGCGTCCACTTAGGCGGATCTCTAAACATGGATCCTCTTTCGAAATCTTCCGAACTTGGTTCCCCTTAAAGAAAGCCATAAAAGATGGACCCTCTGAGGGTAGAGCTTTGAGGATAGATCTTCTGAAGTGGAAACTTCTACTGGTAAATCTTTCAACAATGGATCTTTTAATGTTTATGCGGATCCCTAAACACAGATCATCTTTAGCTGTTTCCTCTGAAATTGGATCCTTTGAGGGTAAAAAAAAAACCCACTGAAGGTTGGGCCTTTGACATAGATCCTCTGAAGTTGGATCGTCGACATAAAAACAAATAAGGTCTTGAGTCTGAACGCTTTCAATTTTCCATGACAGAGCATAGGTGTATTACCAACCACAAAGTAATGTTGGTAAAATTGAAGTTATCACAGGAAAGAACAACTACAAAACTCGCGCGCCACTTCTCGTCTTTCATTTCATTGATAAAATATAAATGTAGCGACTTTATATACCGCATGTAGGGAACTCTTTTGATCAAATGTGTTGTTTCTAGATCTGGCGAGCTTTGCGCCTGATAGTTGACACTGGCTTACACTCGAAAGGACTCAAGAGAAAAGGTGCACTGGATCTATTCAAAAAATATGCTTGGGACAGTTCAGATGTTGTTAAGAAAGAGCTGACGAGGTACTCGAGTTGCCCAGGCCAAGCTACGGCGTATATGATTGGTCAACGGAAGATACTGAAGCTGCGCAATTTCGCAACCAAGAAGCTTGGGCACCTGTTCAAGCTTCGGGATTTTCATTACCAAGTCCTACTTCATGGTACCTCGCTTCTTGACTATCTGGAAGATCATGTAAAAAGGTATCTAAAGAGAATTAGCAACGAACTGACCGTAGCGACCTGTATACCTATCCACAATTCCTAGGGCATAAAAATCAGTCAACTGATTTTTAATGACATTTAGGTTTCTATTGATAACAGTATTTGTAAATTGAAGGGGGCACCCTGTGAAGTAATATCTATTACGAACCATTTAGTCCAAGTCAGTTATTGCATCTAATTTCTCCTGACATAACTCATACAAAACAAGATGTCTGGGAATAAGAATTGATCAAACTTTGCGAACAACTGAAGATAAAAAGAGAAATTCTCCCAAACTTGTTCAACGAACAGTATTTGCTCTAGTTGGGAGAATTTACCAATAGAACTAGGAGTGAAGGGGTTGATAAGGTATAAAAGGACACGTGGGTTAAAGTAAAAAGATGGTTAGCGTTATGTTGCTTTTTGGAAGAGCTTCTTCCTAAGGCACTTTTGTTGGTGTGGTTTTATGCTTGTTCATAACCTCCAACTCACCCACGTTATTGTTTTTGTTTAGTGATCTCATCACAATAGCTGTTGTGCAACGAACTTCCCTTTAGCATTGTTTAAACTCGCTAAATCAACGAGGCTTTTTTCACTTTCAAACATCATCTTATCTTTTAGAAGGCGTTAAATAGTTTTCTACCATGTAAATAAATGACTTGAATCACTAAGTGGCTCTATATTGCGCTCATCTCATTCAGTGTATCAAAATAAAAAGGACAAAGGATTTTCTGATTAACCCTTACGGCTGAAACCCTTTCAACCTACTTCCCCAGTGCAAACCACAGCTAATTTAAAAAACCTTAAGTTCATTTCATATGAAAAATAAATCCGCTGAATCTGTTGAAATCGTTGAACTGACACTTTTGCTATAATTTTTACCATTGTCATTAGGTGGGTTGACTGTGTCTTGCACTGCAAAAAAGAAGGTTGCGACTTAATTCTTGGACCTCCAGCGAAGAAATTTAAGACTCGAAAGAACCTACAAATTCAAGAGTATGTTCCATTTCGCAAATTGGTGCCCTTCCCGCAAATATATTATGTCTGAGTGAGCCTTTTATCGGATAAGAATAGCTTATGAAGAGCTGGTATATAACTCGTGCCGCTGTTTAATACGAGTTTGAACTTGATTAAAATTCATTGCTGAATTGATATTTAGACGTTTTTCTTGAATAACATTTTAACCATTTTCTAATATCTTTAGAAACTGTGAGGAAAAATCATTTCGTAAGAAGAAATTCCTACCGGTTTTAAATTCTTGTTTGCAAGCTGTTAATTATTAAACAATTTCAACGATAAGTACATTAAAACATTTCGGCATCCTCTCGACGCCATTATCAGCAATAAAAAATCTACAATTGTTCCAAGTTAAGTATGGGATTAAACAATAGACTAATAGTTCAAATAACTTAAGAGCCGTTGTCTGTGAAAACCGGGCTGAGTCAAAAGATGGGGGTTGGCCAATTCCTCTGATATTTTCAGCGTTTGTTTCCTACTTGGGAACAAATAAGAATGGTGTATTAAAACAAACTTCGTGTTTAGTTTCGGAGTTTACCCCCCCCCCCTAATTTTTGGGGCTCTGCGGCCCTGAAATCTACCTAAAATTATGGTGCCTTAAACACAAACTTCGCAATGTGATACGCTATAAAAAAACTTTTCAAGCAATATAAGCATGTCCTCTTTTATTTCTACCTATAAAACATAAATTTGCTTGCTATAATTTTCTGCATGGCAATCGAACCAGTGTTTATTCTTTGTCGGAAACGTGGTTTCTGTAACCTATCACCATGTTCATGAAATTAAAAAATATTTTGATTGGGACAACTAGCGATTTGAGCAGGAGCGAAATTTTAATTTTTACCGAATTTCGGTAAAACTGGGCCTCTTGCTTCTCGGGGGAAGTGGGGGGGGGGGGGGTAGTGCTTTGAATTGCGTTTCTCTGTCACACGTCGTAGGTAATTCATTGATTTTTTTTTTAATTTCTGGGCTTTTTGGAAACATTTTGGAAAGGGATGTGTGACGTAGTTGTAAAAAGTGCAAAATTGCTTTCGATGAAGGAACAAAGAATGAGAAATGGTGGGCAGGAGTCGTTGTAAACAAAGTCAACGAAGAGATTTATCGTCTTTACTTTCCCGACAATCAATAAATAGCAGAAGTTCGAAGTTATCGCGAAAGAACGTGATAGTTCAATTGGAAATGGAAATCAAGGTGTGAGTTGCTGACAAAGCAAAAAATTGGGTCAAAAGGAATCTGAAAGGGAGATTAGTAGTCAATATCTTGCCTGAAACTCAGTAACGAACATTCATTTTTTTTAAGTCTATTTAATTTCTATATGTATGTAAGTATTTTACAGATTGCTATCTCAAACTAACAAAAAAAAAGAAAAGAAAAACAGAAGATAAAATCTACATTTTACAAACACGAACATAAAATAATGTAACTATACATTTCTATGATCACTGAACTACATGAACAGCAACTGAGGTTACACTGCCAGATCCTCGACAAAATACTCTCTTTGAGTAACACCAATAGAAATAAAAATATTGTTTTTTAACAGATTCAAGCCAACATAGCAGTTTATCCCATTTCGTAATAAATTCCCAGTTTTCCCTTGATTGTGCGATCGTTCATTTAATATTACACGAGACTTAAAATTCTCAAAACTCACTCTAGCGTGGTGTATTGTTTGTTTTGCTATTATAATGAGGCGATTAATTAATTGATAGTGATATTGAATACCAAAGTTAAATGAATAGCATGGGTAATTTTGTGAGTGCACGACCCGTCATGTCATCCCACATAATTATCTACGCATTTTGAGGTAGTCGAGCACGGGTGAAAGATGGCATAGATGGGCAAAAGTCGTTTACACGCAAAATCCATCCGTGCCGAACCATTTTTTTCGGTACGTGTACTTATTTTATCCGGGCCGTACCAAGTTTTTCTGCAGTGTAAATGGGGCAAAAAGAGAAAAGATTCGCTACGTGAAAATTAGCGCACAAGATTAAAAAACAGACTCAAAGACACTAGCTAGCCTTAAATAAAAACTTTAGCTCTGAAATCGAGTCGCTTTGCATGTTCAGTTCAGGATTCTGTTGCCTAATGAAAAGCGTTTCTTTAGATAGACAATCGAACTTGTACATTTAACCAGAACCCTGAAATGGTCTAATAAATGTTCTGGTATTCTGCCGTTGTGCTTGCTCTTAAAGGGTTTGTAAATTTATGACGATTTTCGTTTGTGTCCTTCAACACGTTTGTGGAGGACTGACCACGCACAAAACCAATAACCTCGCGTCAACGATAATTCGTTTATTGTGAAGCAGCGAACTACGTAAAGAAAAACTTAAAGCACAGTTTCTAGTTTTTGTTTAACTTCATGAAAAATGTCGAAATCAGTTACAAGCTAGGCACACTACTTTAACTGCTATCTAAACAGTTTTTAGCGAGTGATTAACGAAAAAGTGAGAAATACAGGACTTCTCGGCGGCACAGTGACCGAGCGGTTATCGTGTTTGACCCGCAATCCTAGTTTGATTTTGATCCCCGGTCAGATCACTGTGTTGTTTCCTAAGCAAGGTATACTTTACTCGAATTGTTCCAACCGGCGACTCAAGTGTAAAAATTAGTGCTAACTTCTGCTAGGGTGTAACCTGCGATGAATTAGTGTTCTGTCGAGGGGGAGTTAAGACTCCCATCCGCGTAGCACTATGGAAAGCGGGGATACGCTCGATGAAGTTTCGTTATTCGGACTTCCTGTGGAAGTGTCCGAGTATTAAAATGCAGTTCATCCACAGAACTCAAAATTTTCCAACAAGTCAGTTCCGGCGCAACTGCGCAATCTCGAGTTTTCTGCTTTCCATGTCTCTGCGCACATGTTTGGGATTTTTCAAGTACCACGACTCATAGATCATTGAGATGTTTGAGAAGGCAGAAAGTGATATTATATTATATGATATATATTAGAGATATGGTTAATACTAGAGTTTTTTATCCTATTGAAAATGTCCATTTTTCAGGAGAATGCCGGCATTGTATGATCAACAATGAGTACCCAGGAAAATAGGTTCAAAGACCTGACATCACTACCAGAATAATTAAAGCAAAAAACGTGGTTGTCAATATCAACAATGTAAATTTTAAGCTAAATTTCAAAGTCGAAAACACAACTAATTTTTCCCCTTAATGTTTGTATAAAATTATTCCAGAAATTATTTTGCAAAGATATTGAGATGGAGGTTAGACATGACATGAAATACTTTATTACCTCTTTGGGCCTGGTTCTCAAGATGTTGACATGTGATAACGTCATTGTATGTACTGGAAGTTTTCAGTTCTTTAATCTGCTTCCAATCCAACAAATCGAACAATCACAACAAAGTTTAATAACAACTCTGAAGAAAACCTCATTAGTCCAAGTTTGAATTACTGTAAATTCATCCAAAGATTGTGGATTTGCAGCAGATTTTTTTAAAAAAAATCCTGTACATACACATAATGACTTCATCACTTGATTCAAACATTAACTGTTAAAACATCTTGAGAACCAGATAGACTTCAACTATATTTTTTCAACCCCATTCCTCATTTAGCAAGGATTTTCCACAGAGATATTGAAATCTTTCATGTCATAGAAACTTTATGCATCAAAACAATCGATTCTTTGTTGTTAGCTTGAGGTTTCCAAATTTAAAGTAAAGTTTATTTATGACTGAAACACTGTCAGTATTAACTTTTCTTAACTATTATCATGAAAAAAACTCTAAATTAGAAGGACTACCAAAAAATGGCCTTTAGAGAGAATATATATTTCATTGTAAGTGATGACTGTCAAGTAAATAGAAACCTATATAATGCATTCTAAAGAAGTTTTGGTCAAGGCTCACCATTTTTTATTATTAAGCCTCATTCTCTCTAACTTTTATTAGGTACTGTGACTTTCACAACACTTCTAAATATTTATAACTTCTCTCTTCTTTAATCAATTTCACATTTCTCATTTTCCTACAATAAAACAAGCACATTTCTACCAAAAGAAATTTGTAAATTGCCCAGCAGTAACACTGAAAGGAGCTTCCAAAAAATAAACTTGAAAGTTGCGCACAACAGAAATTTAAAAAAATTAACATGGAAAAGTGGAGTTTTCAATCAATGTATAACATTACACACTATTCAATTATAACTATAAACAGCTCAGAGTGTGCTGTAAGTGTAAAATAAGTACTTGTACTATAGTTTGAATTTGTTTAGCTGAATACAAATCAATGACTTAAAAAGATTCGGTTTTTCTATATACCGTCACACACAAATGTGTGTAATTAATGTAAAAAAAACTGTAACTTATATCAAAGAGTACAAGACATAAGGTTACAATATAAATTAATTTTAATTAATCAACTGATTTGTTCAAGTTGATAAAGTTAAATTCCAAACTCTGTATAAAGATTAAGATTAATATTTTCAAAGCTGCACAGTACCTTTTCACTATCACCTTCAATAATTTCTTCATCTTCATCACTGTAATAATTATCAACAAAATTTTAAAAACTTACAAGGAATTTGAATCATTGGAACCAACAATAATTTCAGAAAGCTGAGAAAAGGTTTTTTTTATTATTTGGTGATTGTAGGTATTGATTTTAATGCAAATATTACAGTATACTTAGTGTTTGTAACAAAAGAAATACTTGAAACTCATCTCCAGTGAAGCTGGGTGGCTAAACGACCTTTGTCACCATCGTTACAAAATCACAAATACAGTTTAAGTATTCAATCTGTTTATACAAACTACTGAAAAATCATAAAATGTCACCATAATACTCTGTACAGTAGATAATCCAAAATGTAGTACATATAAAAATGTTTAAAAAAATATTTGCAAACTGTAAATTAGCTTCCTTTCGTAATTTGCCAGCTAGGTTAGCTAAAAATAAACAACCCATTTTCATGACAGTTATTTTCCTGAAAAGATTTCTGTTAAATATGAGGGAGTGTTGTACTTATATATAAATGTGTACTATATTATTTTTCTCAGGCTTTCTCTGTTTTCCCTGTTCACCTTGTATCTTTTACAAGACAAGTTTTTAAAATAGATCCATATATTTTACTGGACCTACTATTCAAAATCTATAAATTTGGACAAAGTTTCAAACACAATTTCCATTACAAGCCAGAAGACCTTGTCATGCGCTTTTACTGTTTGTGACCTTTGCTTGGCCAGAATACCTGTTGTGATTCTTTTAACCCTTTCAGCCCTTAGGCATTTGTCAACATCTAAATTCTCCTTATAGTTAACAAAAGAAAACAAGCTGGTTAGTAGTAAGAATATGAAATTTGATCATCCACCAAAAACTCTGGAAGATGAATTAAGAAATTCTCCCAAGCTTCTCATAGGAATACTATGGACTTAAGTTGGGAGAATCTGTTGGCACTCTTAGGGGTTAAAAGGTTAAATTCATTTGAAAAACTGAATTTAGTTACTTTATTTGCCTCACGAATTTGCTACTTGAGCAGTCAAACTATAAGAATTTTCTGAAATGCAGAGCTCTATGCCACATTTAGAGTTTAAATACTGATAATGAATTTAGTCTTTAACACTACACTGACAAACTACTGACAGAACATTGTTTTTTACCATCAATTAATCTAAAAATCTTAATATTATATATGTTCTAATTGGATGTTCATTAAACTCTCTTAATAATTTTTTTGAAAAAACACAAGCATACAGTCGGTATTTAGAACTCGTTTTGGATCAGAAGTCAATGAACATATTTCTTCTATGACTGTTCTGTCTCTGACGATTTTGGTGGCTTTGAAGTAACAATGGTTCCAGTTCCTGACATTAAAAAGCTTCGAACAGACTTAGAATCAAGCCAATTATTTAAGAAGCTCACTGAATATACGATAGTTGCTTAATTAAATGAAAATTATTCTTACACACATACTGAGGGTAATAGAGCGTGGTAGGCACTTCTTAGAGCTAGCGTTAGAGCTATAGATCTTTCCTTAGTATTACCAAATAACTCGCATTCAGAAACTATAACACGAGTTTTTTCTGTATGTCATATATTGTACTTACCGTAAAATTTTAAGATTTGTGCTTCGAAAACTGGTTGGCGTCGACTGTAATCGTTCCTGCCGGGATATCAACGGTTATGTCTTCGTTCGGAGAGAGCGCCATCTGCTCCCACAACCTGCATTTCAAAATACACTTATGCTGTATTCGTTCTTCTATTCAGAACGACAAGGAAAACCATTTTTCACTGAAATTAAAAACAAAGTAACACGAGAAAAAGCGCATTTAGCTCCATCTGACACTTAATGTTTTGAAAGGCGCTCTCATTCTCGTCCCCAGAGCCCATCGCTTCTCTTAGCCGGCGGGGCCTTCGCACGAGAAATCAAAGGTTCGGTGAGGGCGCGTGAGCGAGTCCAACACGGGGTCTACTTTGACATATTACAGTTAAACTGTTTCAACAACAACAACAACAACAAAAACAATTTACAAAATGATTCGAAAGCATAGAGATGAATGAATCGAATTAATTCCTCTGGAATTTTTACGTTTCCGTTAGGAAAAAAAGTAGGAGCTTCTTTTGTTAGAGGACAAGTTTGCTGTCGATACAAGCAGGTATCGGCAACCGGCCCCGCACAATGCAATACGACGTTTTAAGAGACTCTGAAACCGGTACAGAACCTGGAAATGTGGGGTCAGCCGATTGACTTGATACTCGGTGTGCAGAGTCCAGCTGAGGAGTTATGTCAAATGCCATAATTGAAAGTTGTCAATTTCTCTTATTAGGGTGAAACTGACAAGCACTTTCGCAGGGGGTCCAAATGGCCAATTTAGAGTCA
>JAOBAT010142407.1:0-11444 GCA_026413305.1 Hydrozoanthus tunicans
TCGAATGTTGCCAAATGAAAGTTCAACTTAAGATTCAACACTTGGTTCCAAAGTTGAACTATTCAACTTGTACTATCCGACTGAAACATAACATGAAGCCTGATTGCTTTGTTGTTCCACTTGTGTAAAGTCAAGTAAAGTCAACACTTTTCAAAAACTTAGACAGATTTAACTGTTGACAAAAATGTATTTTTCATACTGGATGCCTTATGTTTTAACTCTATCGTCTTTATGTTGGGAAGGTGGGGGGGGGGGGGGCTTATTTAAAATTTGAAGTCCTAAACATGAGGCTTATTTGAGGGGGGGTCTTATAAGAGTATCTGTGGTAAGATTCTGGAATTAGTGTAGATAATAACTGATTTGTTTCTTAGGCTTGTCAAATGGTGTTTGACAAGGGTAAAATGGTGCAACAAGAGAATAAAAAGTGATGAACATTGTGTTTTTTTAAATTTATAGCTAAGTTACAAATCTTCATCCTCCATCTTGACTCAGCCTGCAGATAGCCAAAATTTTGATGTTTTTGGACATACATAAAATGGGGTGAGCAAAAATTGTAGTGAAAGGGGGTTGGATCCATTTTGTGTGGAACAAACCAAAGGAAATGCCACATAGAGAGAATGAAGTGAGACACACACTCAGTGACATGCAAACAAATTGTTGTAAATGTAGGAACCAAACTAAACTACTTAAACTCCTTGTGTTAGGTGGATGAAGTGCATGACTTGCTGACAAGTTTTACAACTATGAGTTTGTCAAAGAACACCACAAGCAAGACCAAACTGCCATAAATGTTGTTTGTCGAATATGAAATAGCTTTTAATAGTTGTAATATATCACTTTACTAGGATATTTTTGAAGAAACAATAAACAATATTAAACTACTAAAGAATTTTTTGTTTTACGTAGAAGTCAGCTAGGAGCATATACAATCCCATTTCTTGAACAGTGACCCACCCACCCCAAGCTAAACTTAACTCAACCCTGGTCTTTGATACTAATGACCTACCTACCCCTCCCCTAATCCTAAAACCAAACCTCATCTAACTGTGTCTTCAATGCTAAAGATCCACCTACTCCTCCCCAAAAGCTAATTAACTTCACTCCACCCTTGTCTTTAATTCTAATGACCCACCTACCCCTTTCCTAAAACTAATGTCAGCCCCATGCTTGTCTTTAATTCTAATGACCCACCTACCCCTCCCCTAAACCTTACCTCGCCCCACCCTTGTCTTTAATTTTTATGACCAACCTACCCTAAACCTTATTTACTACATTGACCTTAATACCAACGGCCCACCCGCTTCTCCACTAAACCTAAAGCTAAGCTACCCACCTACCCTAAACCTTACCCCACCCTTGATCAAATCGACTCCACTGCTAATGTTCAATATTTTGCGACTGAGTTCCAGCATTATATCTGGGCGGGCAAACTGGGCTCAGCCTCGCATCAACGGCCCACTCACTTCTCAACTAAACCTAAAGCTATGCTACCCACCTACCCTAAACCTTTCCCCACCCTTGATCAAATCGACTCCACTGCTAATGTTCAATATTTCGCGACTGAGTTCCAGCATTATATCTGGGCGGGCAAACTGGGCTCGGCCTCAGCAGCTTGGCCAGGCTTAAACAGGATTTAAAACCTACAGCTTTGTGTAGGCCATAGCCATCTTTGCCTGCTGAGCCACAGTCAGTGTGGAAGGATAGTTATGCTAAAGGGCGAGATAGGTTTGTGCACATGGATCTTCACTTTAAAACAATTAAGTGCAGATGGGAAGGAGAGTCCTAAAGCAATTTTAAAGGGACCAAGCAACAGGTGCTAGATGACACTTGGAGTCCCAGTCTCAACTCTGGCTGTAGACGGCTCGGAAAGATGAGTTGCTTACAAGTGTTGACCGGTGACAACTTTAGGAAGCACCCTGAGTGACCACAGGCTCACCACCCTCACAACTGTGTTACGCTTATGTGAGCTCTCTGTTTGCAGTTTGTCAGTAACTTGCACAGACCCGCATTACAAATGCTCTTAAACAAAGGTCATAGTAAACAATCCTTACATTGTGGTGGGCTCATATTCATAACAAGGAGAATTAGTTGGGGATTTTAGGGAGTTTTAAGGTTTTTGGGGATCAGGCTGCTATGTAAGGAGAAAATCTCTACCAAAAATTCTGTGCGAGTTAACTGAAAGCGGACTCAACTGAAAGAAAACACACACTGAGGTTGGTAAGCCTGTGGAGTGACCAAGCAGTTATTTTTAGAGAATTAAGCGCTACTTGCTCCAAATGGGATGCATGTTACTTTTTTAAATGGTTAAGCAAAAGGTTGACCTCCACAGCTTGTGGGGTGAGAATGTGCCCATCACAATCTCCACTCCCCCCTCCCTATGGTCCAGAACTTTTATAAAACCAATCTCAGCCGATGGAGCATTGTCATCTGCAGAAATACCTGTGAGATACCTTCTTGCTAACTACACATGTTAAATGTCACCCTGTTGAGTTGAATATTACAGGGTAAGTGGTGTTTCTAGCATATCTCACACCCATGTAAATGCCATAAACATTCTAAGAAATTCTTCTTTAAATAAATCTTTGTAATAATGAGAGCTTATGAGCTCATAGTATTCAAGAATGAAGGTTAAGATTGACTTCATCTGATGAACTTCATTTTTAAAATAACAGTATGCTTTAGGATGTTAATCAAACAGACCTACACACAGAAGTATACTTTATTAAAAATTCGTGAATGCTTTTAAACAAAGCATCAATCAGCAGCTATAACTGTAATGACATGAAACAAACTACAAAACATAACTCAAGTGTTGAATACAATACTTAGCATTATCAAAATATTTTCTAGAGAATGAATCTTAAAATAAGCTCATGTCTAATATTATATGGATAAATATATACTGGAAACACAAAAAAGCGCTTCATATCATAAATTATCTAAACTAACAAAACACCTTCAATCTCCTAAACTGGAAATTGTCAATCAAAATAATGGTTTAAATTAAAGCAAGAACTGAATTTCAGTCAATATTTTGGAAACAAACAGTAATTCATAAAACCTTGTTGACATGGTCTGTCAAAAATTATTTGGCTAATGCATTATTTTTTGACGAAATTATACAAATTCTTTTGTTCAATACCTGTAACAGTTGATTTCTTGTAGCTGTAAGTCACTCCTTATTTCAACAAAATATGAAACAATTCTTTACAGCCATCAGTTCTTCGAAACTCAGTTTTCCTACCTCAGTGATATTTGCATCTTCATTAATATATTTAAAGCTAACAAAAGCTATAAAACAGTCGCATTAATTTTGAATGGCCTGTATGTTACCATCTACTAGTCGTTTTATGAGGACATCATTTTCATATTCTTCAACTGTTTCTCTGCCATTTTCAACAGTTCTGCAATCAAAACAACAGAGATGAAATGATCTACTTCATAAAGACATAATATTAAAGCACCTCAACAACATACTTACTTTTTGGTTGTCATTTTCCGGCCATTGACGATTTTTGTTGATGTTGATGTTGATTTGAAACTACCCCCAGCAGATCCTACAGGGAAATATTATTGGGTTAAAATATTTTTACACAGTTTCTGCAATTTTGACTATAAATTTAATGTCATAACAAGACCACCTGAACTAAAACATTAAAATGTTTCACATTCCTTCTTTTTAATATAAATTTCAATAGTTAGATAGGTTTGAAGTCACACAGCTTTACCACCTAAGGCCTCGAACTGGCCTTTTTAGGGCAATTTTTGCCTCAAAAACTTTTTTTGAAGCAGGGCAGCAGGGACCAGGGTAATAAGCAATCCAATAACTGCAAACCTAAACCATCTACAAATTTTGACCCAACAAAACTTCTTTGACAGTAGTCTGAAGACTAAATTTGGGCCCACAACTTTTTCAAAGAATCAAATACAAGATATGGCTTAATGTTGAACATGTACAAGTCCTGATTGAAACTACACAAGTTTATTAGCAGTTGTTACCATTTAGGTCTTTTGTTTCCTAAAATTTTTTTTAACCAGTTTGAAAAGCAGACTGATAAACAGATATTCCATGAAAAAGGCACAACTGCAGCCTTAAAAAAGGACAGGCATGCAAAGTTTTGCCACTAAATTTGTTTTTTTCAAGGGCGCTATGGCAGATAACATGGGCATTGTGACAAATTACCATGCACGTTGCCATTGATAATTTTGAGGCCTTGCTTATTATTACACCTTACTATGATTAATATTGTTATTACCAGAAGTTTTATTTTTATAATAATAATAATAATGTTTAGCATTTAAATAGCACCTTTTTCTTCACGATTTAACAAAATTTAAGACTGGCCTAAAAAAGTATCTAAAATCTTGATGATAAATTTATTTCATATCAAAACTGTATATGTATGTTTTTCTCTATCTATTCTGTGATAATATATTTTTTATTGTAAACATTTTTCTCTTTTTTCTGCCTGTAACTGTAAACATATTTTAGACAGAGCCCCATTCAAACCAGCTCTGCTGAACTGGCCACCTCTATCTAAATATCGATGTGAATAAATAAATATGTATATGATCAAAGGTACTTAACAATGATTTACAGTTGACTTTGAAACTAAGGGTTTTAAATAGTCCGCTATACACAGCTCAAAATTATGTTCATTAAGATTTGCCCTCAGTTAGTAGTAGACAGACCACAACACCAAGATCACCCTGCTCTTTTTCAAAGGGTTGTTGGTTCTTTTAATTATAAAATTCATTAAGAGTTGCCCTCAGTTAGTAGTAGACATGCAACAACAACAGGATCACCCAACTCTTTTTCTACAAGTATTGTTGGTCTCTTAAGTCCCCCAATAGGAGATTGAGAGACTGAGCCTTCGGTTTAACATCCTTACCCAAGAAGACGAAAAGGTCTAACCCTTTGCAGATGTTAGAGCAAAAGCAGCACCTTCTCCTCAGTTGTTTTAATACCCTGAGTGAAGGTCCAGCACTGGGAGTTGAACCCGGGCCTCCCGCACAAAACACTGGAGCCTTACCAACTAGACTAACCAGGCAGCGATTATATATTTTCATTGCATGTACTTAATTTTATTATTATTATTATTATTATTATTATTGTTATCTTTATTGTTATTATTGGTGCCCTAATACAATTAAAACTTGGGAAACTAACTTTAGTTAGTAAACATAAACTAAATGAATATATAACACTCTCACACTCACCTGGACCTCCAAAACTTGAAAAAGAGCTGCTAGAAAAACTGTAATTAAAAAACTAATTAACATAAAATAATAATAATAACAATAACAATCATGTCTAAGAGATTCAGCACTGAATCAAAGTAGATGTGAGTGCACAATTTTCTATCTTGTAAGCATAGTGCAAGATTTCTGCCTCAGGTGCAATGATACTCACACTTGGAAGGTATATTGTTCTTATAACCATTAATCTACATAAATACCATCATATCAAAAAAGGAGTTTAAATGTGCAATAGCAGGTTTTAACAACGGTTTGTTTATCATTTTATTTTGTTTATTACTCACTTTGATGAACCAAATGGATCCCTGCCAAAACTTGAGAATCCACCAAAACCGGATCCACCAAAACCAGATCCACCTAAACCGGATCCACCTAGCCCTGAATCAAACCCAAAAGGTGAACCAAATCCTCCGAAAGCACCTTGAACTTGTCTTGTTTGGTTGCGACCTCCACTCATATTTCCTCCTCTAAATCCTGCAATATCAAGTTATTTAAAAGTTTATAATTATTATTATTAATAGTTAAGAAATATGAAACTGTGCAGAGGCATGACTGAGAAAAAAATGAGCTCCTGATGGGGATTTTGTATATATACTAGTCATATGTTCTACCACTGAGCAATGGCAACTTGTATGGCAAGCAAGGCCATTGCCATATTTTTTTATGAAATATGAAATTGTGCAGAGACATGACTGAGAAAAAAAATGACCTCCTGATGGGGATTTTGTATACTAGTCATATGTTCTACCACTGAGCAATGGGAACTTGTAATGGCAAGCAAGGTCATTGCCATAATTTCTTTATGCCTCCTCTCTCAAATAAGCCCCTCTCTCTTATAAGCACCCTATCCCATTTTGAAGCCAGAATTTTTTTTAAGTCTCCCCTTCTTCCCTCAACAAGAAAAGAAGTAGGGAGTACTGTAGACCATCATCTCTTACCTTTGGAAATTTAGGTGATTTTCATAGTTAACCCCTATGAGTTCTTCATGGGCAAAGACATAAACATTTGTTGACAAACTGTTAAATGGTCTATTTACAAGAAAGCTCAGTTGATTCTTTTCAAGACAGCTTTGTTTAGTATATTGCAAGACTTTGGCAACTATCATAGAAACAGATAGTTGTTGTTCCTTTCATGTGTGCATTCAATGGATGAACAACAAAATTAAGAGTCCTTCAATGACATTCTGTTGGATATATCAAGCCCCCCTCTCTAATTAGCCACCCCCTCAACTTAAAGCACTTGCAAACATTAAGCCCCCAGGGTTTTTTTTTTTTGTTATGAAACACAGATTGTATCAAAAATCTCATAATTTTAAACCAATCAACAAAAAGTATCAGAGCTAAGTATAAGGCTGAAAAACATGTGGACAATAAACTTTGTTTTTATTTCAAGGATATGTACTATTGGAAAAGGATTAAGCATGCTATAATGAAGAAAATTGTCAGTCCAAAGGTCTCAGTCACAGTGTTGTCAGGGCAAATTAATTGTGAATCTTACCAGAGTCGAAAAAACCTGCAAATGGGTCATCTGTTCCAAAGAACTCCCTGAGAAGTAATCAAATGTTACCATGACACCACAGTTGTAAAACTTTTAACTACATCAACTTTAACAGTATGCAACATATTCATATGCGAAATTACAAAGTATTATGGGTAGCTACAAAATGTTTTGTATCAATTATTTTTATACACAAATTCCATTAATTTTGGTTTTTTTATAAAGTCTAACTTCTTTTGGTGACATATCAAACATATATACCAAAAATCATTCATGTTTTAAAATAAGTTCAAACATGTAACTTATAAAAATTAATGTCTCTATATGTTATATGCACATTGGTGTCATTTGAGTTTATTCATAATCAAGCACATCAAGGTCAGGAAAGCCTAAGCCATGTATACCTTATTTAGATTACACAAGAAAACACTGTATACAATGATAGACTAGATTACATTAAAGTTATTGTTTCTAAAATAACTATACACTCAATTCACCAGAGCATTACTTACCTAAAGATTTCTTCTGGACTTCGGAAATGGAAACCACTGAAACTACCAGTGTGGAAGTTCATATTACTGCTACCTCCTCCTCCTGAGCCGCATTGAGTAGAAATATTTTAAAGAAATAGATCTTTTAGTAAAGAATATTCTACCAGGACAAGTACAGGACTAACATCTAATCACTGTTACCAGGAATAAAATGAATCACTGGGCAGCTGTGAACACTATCCAATTTTGTGGTTAAGTACTGCATTGATAGATGGTAGCTACTATGTCCTTGCTTGGGCAAATGAGTACCTAACACCCCAGCAGGAAATGATTGTGTAGAAAAACTATGACAATCCTTTTGACAAGTTCTAGCTCTTTTATTTTGAAAATCAGCTGACTGTTTTGGGCAAGTGTATAAAACTCTAGGTAATTAAACTCCAACTCAAGTTGAAGAACTAATTCCATTTGCCTCTTAAAAACACTAACCTTAGTTCCTCTGGTAAAAGGAACAGTAGTAGTAAACCCTTATTCAAACAGGGTAGACAGTTCAGTTGTAAAACAACTGCTATTAATTTGAAATTATTACAAGCTTTCTTGGTAAAATTTAAATGTATCTTTTTGGTAAGCAAGCCTTAACACAACATTACAACTTGCCATAGTTAATAACTGATACTTCAGATTTTCATTCAAGTTTTTTTTGTGTGAAAAATACAGCTAAAACAAAGTGAAATTTGCTACTCACCACCCATCAGCCCTTCTTTACCATACTTGTCATAAATACTCCTCTTTTCTCCTGCAAAAGTAAATATCTTTGATCACATCAAATCAAAAGACTGCAGTAAGCTAAGTCTTATACAGTTATACAATTAACACTTGTTGATTTCTTGAATACCTAACATTATTCTCAAAAATACAAATTGAATATTCTTGGCACAGTTGTCATTTTAAAGTAAGATCTAGATATTCATAAGAAGTTTTTGAATGTCAATTTTTGCAGTGTAAACTGATTTCATTACACAAATCATTTATTAAATAAGACAAGAAACATGAAACTTTTACGAATGAATAACTTTTGATAGATAATTTATGCCAAACTCAGTGAGGATCAAAGCACATTAATCTCTGTTTGATAGCATCTCTTGGCCGGCCAGAACTTGTTTTTATGGGTGGGATCTATTTGTCTCCTATCCAAGCAAGGGACTGGTAACAACTACTACTACTACTAGAACTGTTATTGTAATAGCTTAATATATAAAAGATATTATTACATTGCCGCATGGGGATACAAATTTTATCTTCAGGTGCTGAAAGTATCTTTAACGAGTCAAAAATATTTTCAGCACAAGAAGATAAAATTTTTATCCCCAAACAGCCATGTTACAATGTTCTGTTTATTTTATTGGTACTGATAAAACACAACTTTTTTTAAAAGACCTGACAGCGCACCTGAGAGGGAATTGGCTAATCATGTTTATAACCATATGCATGCATGCAACACCAATATCTTCAAATGTGAAACATAAAAATAGTATTTTTCTTCACTACACATGGTGAAGATATGATTTTTCAGTAAAAGGAAAATTCCTGATATTTCATCAGTATCTATATATAATAAATAAGAAATTTAAGTCTATTGATTAGTTTACATTTTAATCCTACAATTATTTTATCAAAAACATAATTGTAACAATTTCAAGGCAATTGCAACAAAATTAATGACTTGCAAGTTTCGGCTATAATGATTAAGTTCAAATTGATATAATCAAGGCTTACTATCTGATAAGACTTCATATGCTTCAGAAATCACTTTAAACTTTGCTTCAGCTTCTTCTTTGTTATCCGGATTCTTGTCTGGGTGCCATTTCAAAGCAAGTTTTCTATATCTATAGAAAAGCAGAAATCAAATTGATTGTCAATACATGAATCTTTTCAATATTTTTCACCTTCTTTTCTGTTAGTTTATCAAGGGAATCTGAAATGTTAGAATCTATCAACCGCAGCTTAACACCTTAAGGGTGAAAGCTGATTCTCAATTTAAATACTCTTCAACTAAAATTTTAACAGAGAAAAAAAGGAACATGTAATATTTACTGACAACTTATAAACTAGGTGTTGAAACGAAAACAACAATATGTAAACCGATAACATTGTACTTGGTTTCATACAGCATGGTTATCAGTTTGGAGTTTGTTATGTGCTTTAATTAATATAGTGATTCAATTTCAAGTTAATTAAAAAATTTGACCATTTTTCTTGATTTTTGACTGCAGTGCTTATCGCTTACTTTTAGTATTGTTTACACTGGCATTAGTCACAGAGAATTTGGCCGACGGGGTAGTACAGTTTTGATTTCAATGTTTTCATGTTTTCAAGTTTGTGAGGGATTACTGGATTGAGTCGGCAGTAAACCTCACTGAGCTATTGTATTGGCAGATAATAATTGGCGAAACAGATGAAGTGATGACAAAAGTAATTTCGACTAAGTCTAAGCCTAAGGTTAAATATCTGAATTATCTAACTATTTAAAATGGCTATAGAGGAACCAGACGCTTGTTGATGAGAAAGAAACTTTAGCAGACTTACTTTGGCTTTGTTGTGTATAATTGGTGAATACACTTCAGTTTACATATTATACAAACCGTTTAAATCTAATCACAACAAACAAATTACTATGCACGACCGGTATATGTATGTATATAGCCAAGACTGCGATAAGCAAAGATAATTTTAGTTCGGAGCGCCGACGAAATTCGCCCTCAAGATTGGTTTTACTACATCTAGATCTGATTCTTGTTTTATATTCCAACTTTGAATTGAAAGCTGTCAACCAACTGTTTCAAGTTACCAAATATGTTATGAAATGTTCGTCATACATGTGAGAGATACAGTAAACTTTATACAAAACTATAAATAAGGCAACGACCTGAAACCAAGACATATATATAACAAACTGGTCACTCATATAAACTTAACTAACATATAAAAAACTAAGCCACAAGGTAAATGTCAAAAAGAAATGAAATGCTTACTTAGTTTTTATCGTAGCTACAAAACTGAAAAAAAACCTCGCAGAATCAGTGAGCTTCGATAAGAGCGATGAAAATCCAGTTGTTTTGAATCAGGAACAATAATTGGTCTGTAAGTCTACTCAACAGATATGCTTCAACATATCTATAAATATTTTCAGTTTTATTTAAATTTACAATTTTGATAGCAATTTCACCATCCACCGAAGTACAAACTTACGCCTTCTTAATGTCTTGCTCCTTTGCGCTCCTAGGTACCTCAAGAATTTCGTAATAATCACTCATGTTTACGACGCCTTGAAAGACCTTCTTCCAGGCTTCAGCTCAATGCAAGCTCAGTGATTAAGTTCAAGCTATTCTTTCGTATCTGTTTATCACATTTCCAGTTGCATATATTCTGATCTCGATCGAGTTGTCGATGACTCGACGATGTTCGTTATTGTCGGAAGAGTTCGTGCTGCACTCGTACAGATCCTCGATTTGATGTCAAGCTCGAAGCTGGGTACGAACCGTAACCCGGAAGATATATTAAAATTTAAATGCCACTTTACAACGATCTTGCCAAGGAACGATGGTCAGACCTTGAACGTGAACAATGGAAGGAAAAAAAATTGATGTGCTAAAAATCAGAAAAATAGGCCCGTAGGGAGGCTAGTTCGATGGATGCGTATAAGGCTCGTTTCCCTTCCAGCTTGGGCTTTTGGGATTTTTCTTTCTTGGTTTCTCTTAATCTTACACTTGCCTTTGGTTCATTACAGCATGTCAGAGTATGTTCTCCCAGTAAATGATCACACTGATTGAGACAGACAATTTGTCCAATTTATACATGTGATTTTTGTCCACTTTTTTTGTTTATAGCCAACAGCTCCAAAATGCAACATCCTCTACGTGCACCGAACAGAAGACACTATCGAATGATTTTAAAAAGTGCACGTATGTAGTTTTATTCTGATTCGCTGTTTGTTAAGTACAATTGAAATTAAGAAAAAAAAGATATCTTGGCCAAAAACATCGGTTTCACAGCTCAAAAGATTGAACATTTTCCAGGTTTTAAGTTGCTCTCATATCAGACAACCTAGTTTCGGGAAGCTTGCCCCCCTTAATGTTAGTCTAGAAATTTCATAACGAACTATTACAATTTCCACTGTGCCCTCCCCCCCCCGCCCCCGCC
>JAOBAT010142418.1:0-11442 GCA_026413305.1 Hydrozoanthus tunicans
CGCCCCCCTCAAAAAAGCCATAAAGCTTGCTCTTGAGAAGCATATTCAGCACATAACTTCCCACTCTCCCCTCCCCCCGTTAATAAATGAGACAAAATCCAAAAGTTTGTCTAAAGTGACTCAAACTTTACCTATTATTATTGAAAGTTTTCGATATAACGTGTGTTCAATTCTATAAAAAAGAAACAAATAATAACTACCACCTCTATATACCTGGTCCAGCTTTTCTCTTGCAAATATACGCGCGTATTCTATAGTTGCACGGCACATCATTGTACAGTCCCAGCCAGCCACCGGAACCGAAAAAAGTTCCACAGTTTTCTCTCCTGTTGCCGTTCGGCTCTTTTTCTTGCCATTTGGTGAACGTGGCGTTTGTTCCATCCACGAATCTCCACAATCCTTCAACCTCTTGGTCACTAAGTCCAATCCTGCAAAGAAGCTTCAAGTGTTAATGTCACCTGTTTAAGCATTAACGTTTTTGACGTGTCCTCTTGAAGGGACCGTCGGCTAAATACTTGTGTTCAGACCTACTCGACCAAATTGTTAAGTTTAGTGCAGCACTTCAAGCTATACTCACGCCCTAATCTGAAGCAACCCAAATCAATTTGTTTGTTTTCAACTGGAAAGCATGCATACATTATCTATTGTTTTGAAAATATCCTCCCATTAGCAGCGGAAAAACTAAGAGCCATTTTTTGTCGCTCTCTTTGTTTTAGGTTGTACAGTCGTTTAAAATAACCTGAAGTATGAACTTTGATTTCCAGTGAAACGCGAGTCCGAGTTACAGGAGCCAATCAAAGTGCGCAAACGGTGCTCTCATCTGATTTGGTAGTTTTTTCGTGACATTAGCCTAAGGGGACCCTCGGCTGTACAATTTTCTTGGTCTCGGATAAAACTTTTGTTAAGCTTGCGTCCATATGCTGCACGTAAACCTAACGCAAAGCGATTTATTTTTAACACTTCGGCATATTGAATTTCCCGCGCACCGCCATTTTGAAAGTGACGTGTTTTGCCTACAGTTCCAGACCCCTTCTCGTTCAGTGCCATTAGCCGAATTCATATTAGAAGAGAAACTCGTCGAAGAAGGGCGCCACTTTCATATCCCAATGTCCCTTTCACAAGTTCTAGTTCCAGTCCTTTTGGATGAGTACACCCAAATATCCGTCTCCAGAAACGGGTTTCCCGTCCAAATTTTCCGTCTATATCGACGGGAAAGTGGATGGATAAATTTCGCGCGGGAATCCCGTCTTCTGTCGGATTCATATTAGACGAGTTTCCAGTGTTATGATGAGTTTCCCGTTTTGGATGAGTTTTTCGTCGCTAATATGAACTCGGCCATTGTAATTATAGAGAATGGAAACTGGCACTGCAATCTTAACATGTCACATTTCAATATGGCGGCCTGCAGGAAACTCAACCCTGAAAGCGATCATAACAGATCTCTCTTTCAAATCAGGGATGGTGATATGGACGCAGACTTAACTAAAGTCCAAATGGGATCCAAGAACTTTCCCTTTAAAGTCCCTATCAAGCTTAATTTTTTGCCTTTTGGATTAAAACTGTTGTCAACTGTTACCTCAAAATTCGCTGTTTAATCAAAAAAAGATTGAAATACAAATTTTGACCTGGCAGGCCGGGGACTGGTAACCTGTGACGCAGCAGCATTGGGTTGTGTAGTTTTTGTTTAAAATTTTTCATTTCTGTTAAAAAATGTCATAAAGTTTTTATTTCAAACAGTTCCAAGGGAATAATTCATTGATTAAAAGTATAACAATGTGACTATTGTAGCCAGAATTGAATTATTTGAGATGAAAAAGAATCTCTCCTTCTTGCGTCGTGCTACGTCATATGCCCCGTGCTACTCCACCATTGCACGCTTCAAGTCTAAAAAATGTAACAGAATGGCGAGAAAAAGTTTCATTTTCAAAAATTACTTTTGTTAAAGGGCTCTATTTTTCATCTGGAACTTAAAAAAATAAGCTATATAGGGACTTTAAACAAACCTGTACTGCCAAGTTCTTTTCGGTGCATTATATCTTACAAAGTTCCACTCTTCCATATCCCGTATATCCACTAGACGTGAATCTCTTTCGGCGCATTTCGTCACAGCTGTTTCCCAATTGACTCCAGTGATCGGGTACTCGTACAGATAACAGTGATCACGGAAAACACGCCATGTAGAATTGGGACATGTGAACGAAGCTGCAAGAAGAAATCTGTCAAGCAATCGTTTTCTTTAAATTTTTACTGGTCGAAGCAAAATCTTCAAACTAGTTTAAAAAATCTCACATTAAAGTTTGACCCGTATTATTTCCGCGACGATACTTTATACTGGTTTTCAAAAAAAAAATTCGCAGCGAATTTACGAGGACAAAATGCCGATTTTAATTTAGTACCAAAGCTGCGAAAACTTTTAAAGTTTATTAGATCTGTGCGATGTCACAGGATTTGAAAAGCGGGAGATTAATGTCACTTTTCTGGTCAAATTCATTTGACCTTGGTGAAGTTTGCATTGCTGATGTTCCAGCTTTTAAGTAAAGTCTCACTGTTCCACTGTAACCATGTGACGTCATAAATCACCATCGTATGCTTTGAATTTATTCGCACTGAATGCACTATTTTGAAAGCTTATTTCATGAACTTAAAAGGTCAGGTAAGCACTTTCATCCATTTAAAGTTGAATAAAAGTGTTGGAAAAGTCCTTAAGGCTAAAATTGTTCTTATTTCTATGAGTGGTTTAAATCAAAGGAAAACTATGCCTAAGTGAAAAACGATTTTGATCAATCTATTTGGATTCGCCGAATCATTTTATCGGACCCCTGTGATTATGAACTGTGTAGCATTTCTTATCTATAATTGTGTTGTTAAGGTCATTCCCCAGTTTTAATTTGCATTGCGCATATTTACTGCGCTTATTAGAAATTTTAGAATATTTACACATTTTTGTCATACTCCTGATACTCTGGTGAGTGTTGAGCTTTCGAAAACATTTCAGAAAAAACAATGCAAAAAAGCAGTTTTCTTCACAATATGTGATGCTCATTGTGTGTTGTTAAGGTCATTCCCCATTTTTGCATTGCGCATATTTACTGCGCATTTTAGAAATTCGAAAATATTTACACATTTATGTCATACTCTAGTGAGTGTTGAGCTCTCGAAAACATTTCAGAAAAAACAATGTAGAAGAGCAGTTTTCTTCATAATATATGATGCTCTTTGTTTAACTCGTCCCGCTTCCCTTGGAAATGGGGTAAAAAAGCACATGTTTTGCCAGTTTTCCAAGAGTTTCTCCTAAACTAGCATGGGTACGTACCCCTCGATTTTTTTTGTCAATCAACCAATTTTCAACAGTATTGTTTGGTGAGAAAAAATAGGGAAAATCTGAGTGTTCCAAATGCGGAAATTAAAAGTATGAAAAACGTAGACGAGAATACAATGTTTCTTTAGGTATAAGAACCATAGAAACAACAAAAGCACACGGAAATGCCTCCTTATCAAAAACGTTTTTGCTGAAAATCACAAGAAAATTATTCTCCTAATCCAGAAGAACTCTTTACGTTATCTTCCTTTATTTCCTTTATGCTCTTCGATGTTATCTTGGTTAACCATTTGAGGAAACTTTAGTTCTATTTTCAAGCTCACAATAACAGAAAAATAGCCCTGGAGGGTTTGTTTGTATCAATCATATCTCAAAAGTTAACATGGGCACACCCCTTTTTTATTCCATTTTGCAGTTTACGTACAATGATTGACAAATGAGGGAAGTTTGTCAAAAATCCAAGCGTAGGTTTTATTTCAATGGAATGACCTTAAACTAAAGATCAAAACTCTGTAAGGTACAAGATACAAAAATATTAGCTATCGAGCCCGAGTCTCGACTTTTGCTTTTAAAACTGGTTGTTCTTAATTTTTGGCCGATCTGATCTTCGTTGTCCTTACAATAAAAGTGTGTAGTATTACAAACACCGTTACACGGTTTTCGTCACAATCGCCTCTGACTATTTCCAAGTATTCACAATCGTCATAGAAATATGTTTCTTTTTTATATTTCAAAACGTAAGTGAATGGTTTAACTGATTAGAATTATACACAAGGAACTACAATAATTAGCGTGGCTTCTTCTGTTAAACACAATTCGACTTTTTCTTAAAATTCTGTTTTAAGAACTAGTCTATGTACACTATCTAAGCCGCCCTTTGGACGTGTTCAATAATTCTTGCACTAAAGTGGTTGTTTCGTTCGATTGGTGAGGAGGCTTTTGTTTACATTCAAAAATGACATACGTCAAAAAGCAAATTTTGCATTGTTACTTCCCAAAGGGCCGACCATTCACCGGCGTAAGTTTTGAGGAAAATGAATCTTTTTTCTTCCTTCAATATTCGAAGCTAACCATGATAAAATGACTCATAGCGGGGCGTCTGAAATAATTATACATATTTTAAAGAACTAAAAAGCTAACCGCGCCACAGTCAAACTCCAAATGCATGTCTTACCTTGGCCGATGCTGAAGAAGCAACAGGTAAAAAGGACAAAATTGCAAAGCTCGAGTTGCATAACTACAATGGCGGTGCCTTGTTTTGAAAAACTCTAAAATGAAACACGTTAAACTAAAAAAATTGGTGATTACAAATTTTCAATAACTCGTTCCAAGCCAAGACTTCTTAATACAAAGTTAGGTTTTGGCAGCGCATTAATGGTCAAAGAGAGTGAAGTAACAGCCATCTAATTGTAATACCAAAGTGTATGTATCTGTCTAATTACTTCGGCATATTACTTCTGGTTGGACATTCGCAAAAAATTATTTCTTCTGTCTTTATGTTCAAATGCAGGCAGAGCTCCAAAACTGCATTACGGCCAACGCAAATATATTTCGAGAATCGAATTTCTAAAGTGATTAATTGATATCTATAAGTCTGCAGGCTATGCTAACATAACTCAGCTTTTAGTAATATAGATTCCGAAACACAAATAGCTCCGCAGGTTTCATGTGTATTGCTATATCTTTTAAACATTATTCCTTTATTCAGTTTTCACCGTATTGTTACAAACAGAACTAGCCGCCAAAACCCATTTAAAACAAAAAGAAGACGTCCATTATAATAATTCATGTAATTAAACTTTCTACCTTGAATAATGCGTTTCTAGCGTTTCTGATTGGTTGACTCAATTTCGTTTGTTAACTCATGCATAAAGAACGACCTTGTATGGAAAGTGTTGCCAGGCTGAAAAACTTGTGCGGAAGGAAAACAAATTTTACAAATTCTATAGTTTTTTGAGTAGGTTAATTAGTTCAGCTTAACAAGTCAATTATTCCATTCGCGCTTGTTGGATATGAGATGATTATGACCAATTCTGTGCTACGTGCCTAGCTCTTTGGTTATTTACAATCCCATATCCAACGCGCGTTCCTGGAATTAGAATAGACCGTATTCACAAATGTGTTCGTAAACGGTGGGGTTTTAATATTCTTTAGTCTCCTTTCAAATTAGGCTCACTAGCCTCGTTTTGGGTAACATATTCTTTTAAAAGTTTCAAGCAAGTGTAAGGCTTGTAAATGTTTACAGTTGAAAAGATCTTCAAATTACAACTTCCCAACTTTTGCAGTAGTACAGAATGCACCGAATTACCCATAATTTATTTTTGCGGTGGAATCTCATTAACGGCGCTACGTGCCTGGCTCTTTGGCTATTCACAATCTCATATCCAAGGCGCGTTCCTGGAATTAGAATAGACCGAATTCATAAATGTGTTCATAAACAGTGGGATTTTAATGGTCCATTCAAATTAGGCTTACTAGCCTCGTTTTGGGTAACAATTTTTTAAAACTTTCAAGCAAGTGTAAGGCTTTTAAATGTTTTCAGTTGAAAAGAACTTCAAATTACAACTTCCCAACTTCTGCTATAAATGGCTTAAAAAGCTACTACCCGATTTCTTTGAACAACATTTCTGCCATGCTAGCGACTTACTCATATACAACACAAGATATGCTTCCAAAGGCAACTTTTATAAAACTTGTTTTAAACTACCATTGGTAAACAGATAACCAATACCTATACAACCGATTTATGGCAAGAATTACCTAATCAAATATAAAAGGCCTTTTGCATGTTTACGTCAAACACCACAAAGCCTCAATTTCCAATCACGTGTGAGTATTTCATAAGTCAAACTCCAAAGAGGCCACTAATGAAAGAAATCCAAAATGTTCTCACCTGTTTCTTGAATACGAGGCTTGGGGTGAAACTGACTAATTTGACGTGAACACGCATAAGGCCTATTTCGAATTCTCTAAAAAAAGTTTGAAGTCACTTACTAATAAAACAGTTTCATCCGCTTTAACAAACAACCGTTCGTTCTATCCACAATATACTTTTTAAAACATCTGTCTTATTGAAACCTATTACAAAACTGACATGAATAGCGTCTTACTGTTAATATGGTCACCAACGGGCCACAAGAAATCGGCCTCCGAAATAACAAAACATGTCTAGTGTCTAACTAGAAAACTGATTGTTACTTTTGACACTTTTTGGTCGATTCAATCTCTCTAGTCTATATCATTTAAACTTAGTTTGAAGTGCTATCGTACAATGTGCGTAGACAGTGAAACAAAAAAAAAACCCAAAAATTCAAACCAGCATAGAATTGTAGCGTGAAATTAGAGCGAAACTAAAGCCAATTCAGCTTTTTGATTAAGTTCCAGTCAAGTCTTGAAAGTCTTAAATCAAAATAAAGAGCAAATTTGAGTTGCCAAGCATTTTGCAGGTTTGTTATAATTATAGTCTATGTAATGGTATTTCCGAATTGCCAGTGTTAAGTCTTACGGGGATTTTAAATGTTGCACCCGCAAAAACACTCAATCGGCTAGATTTTGCCAAACGATTGAAGGACCCCCTTTCCTGTCAACGCCCTAGATATATATAGCAATGAGCTAAGTGACAGGGTCATGTTGAGGTCAAACTAGTCAATTTCACCCCCAAGCCTCGTACTCAAGAAATAGGTGTGTGCGTTTTGCACGTGGAAACCGTATTCGCGAAGGAATTATTTTCTGTTGTGGACGCTTCGGGAGTTGATTTATGAAATATTCACACTTTCGTGATTCGAAAGCGAGGTTCGGTGGTGTTTGACGTAAAAAAGTGGCCATTGGCCGTATTAACGAGAGACCGCATTAACAGGGTTCTTTTTGTAAGAGAATGTATGGCCATTTTGCCGGGCCAAAAAAAAGTCGCCGTAAAAACGAAGTGACCGTATTAATGCAGTTGCCATATGTCGGGGTTCCACTGTATTATATCTAGAATCTGCCGTAACTTTATATGTTCAGAAACTCGACATTATTTTTAAAATCCTAAAGTCAGTTTCTACTAAAGATTTAGCTTTTTAATTCCCTTTAAAACTATTGCGTTGACTTAGCACGAAATATAACAGTAACGTATGGTCTTCAAATTATTTTTATAAATAAATATAAAATGCCTGATTTAAAAGGTTTAGCTAAATCGTTGTAACAAAACATAAAGTTGATAAAGTTAAGAAACAATAACGAGCTACCCTACGTACAATATTGTTCCAGCCCCGATTTTCCATAGCGACCTGATAAGCTCTATATGTTGTTGTGGTGTTATTAAAAGCAGCTACTGTGCGAGCAAAGTCCCCATTTGTCTTCTAGTCGAGCAAGCAAACTAAGGCAGTGTTTTCGTAATACTCGCCTTTTTCATAAGAACAACTTTATAAGAACAACGAGGCACAGATTGGCCAAAATTTAAGAAGAAGTTAAAACGAGCTGAGGCTCGGGCTCGATGGCTTTTTTGAAACTTTACCGAGCTTCGACGTTTAACTTATAGCAATACAGAAATGATCGATTTGCAGTTTCTCTCTTTTTAATCAGTAATTGCTTAAAATTAATTGCAGTACACGTATATATACTTGCCCCGAAGTTAGTCCTTACAATTTGTTTTCCAATACATGTATTGCAGTACCTTAGGCTTAGTTTTTATTCGATTTTGAACACAGTCTCTTAGAAATAAAAACAATTTGAAGCCCAAATCACCGAAAAATTAAGACCAATAAGCCTCGGAAAAATTTACTGGTTCTTATTAAAAAAAACGTGTACTCGATCGAGATTCATTCCGGTACGAGTTCATCGATTCCATACAAATCGCTGCATTTGTTTACATGGTACTTCGAAAAATCTTACACCGGAATGGCCTGATGCAGTATGAACTCATCCCCGTTCTCGCACCGGATCGACATTTTCGTTCCGGAACTGAATGAATGAATCTCGATCCGGCACCAGGTAAACACCGCCTACGCTAAGAACTTTCTGGTAGTGGGGAGCAGTTCTAAACTCTTAAAGCGCATGTGAATGAAATTTTTATTACTTCAGTGGATAAATCTTGCTAAATCAGTAATAGCAGTGGAACTTTTTTGTCAAAATCTTCCATGGTCCTCGAAATATGAATGGTTAAAGTTATTTCAACTGATGACCTCACGAATGGTTCCAACAAATTCCAACCAATCCATAACCTTTGGATGAGTTTTAGCCAAAGTTGGACTGATGATCTATTTATTTCGAAAAACATCAGCAGTCCAACTTTGGCTTAAATACATCCTAAGGTTATGGATTGGCAGCAGAATTTAAAAAAATGCTACTTTATCTGAACCCATCGTGACGTCGTCAGCTGAAAACCTTTTAACGCTAATATATAAGGACCACAAAAGAGTTTGACAAAAGTTTATTTACTGCTATTCCTCATTAAGGAAGAAGTCAAAACAATGGTATTTTTAAGGAACCCAATTTTGTCGGGGAGGTGGTGGGTGACGGCATAAACCCCCTACAACACCCCTCCCCACTTTTTCCGAGCTCATTTTTTCAAAACCTGATTTATGGGTATTTGTTTTTATTGTATTATGGACTCTCCCCTCCACAAAGAAAGCGTCGGTGCAAGCACTTTATCAATATGTTTTACTGAACATGATATTTGCTCCTGAAATTCAGCATTTTTGAAAAAAGGTGGTGGGTGGCGGCCCATAATACCCCACCCCCTAAATTGGGTTCCTAGGAAGTACCGTTGTTTTGACCTTTTCCCTAAGCAAGAAAAAATTTTTAAAAAATCTACAAACCGCCTTTTGGCATATTTTAATCGTACGTTTCTCACTGAGCTTGACAAACCTAAATTTTTCAAAGAACTCATTTTGAAAATCTCAAAACTAATTTTCGTGTCATATGCTCCGCTTTAAACGACTTATGGTTGACGAGCCTTATTTTCCTAATCCTACATGGGTTTAGTACTAAAAGCACTAGCAGGTTTCTCAATTTGGCCACAAGAAAATGAAGTAATTATTGAGTGCGTACATCATTAGTTAATAGTTAGAGGGACTGTGTTACACCAAGTATGAATTTGTCCGACCATTAATTTTTATCTTTGTAAACTATAGCTCTACTCACTGAAAAACTGTTTTGATAAGTAATAAAAAATCTAAGGAAATCAGTTCGCAAAAGAAAAAGCAATTACTTTGGAATGGTAGTTGCCCAGTATTCGTACTTTTGGTTAAAGATTTCAAAGAACATTAATTGGTTGCAAAACTGTGTTTGTTTGCTTAAGACTTCAAGCCCTTAACAAACCTCTATAAACTGTTTTAAGTTTTGTGTGTCAATAAAAAATGACAAATGATCCTCGGCTCTGATCCAATTGCCACTTTGAAAAAAAAATTAAAGCGTGCAAAATTAAACGCTAATGCCTAATCTTGCTTGATTAATATTATGCCAAGCGCCGTCCCCATTTGCATTTCCTAATGCTGTGTACTTCTTATTGTGGCCCAATCACGACTTTGTTTAATTTTTGATCAAACACCGTCTTTTTTAATATTCTATGATATTTAACAACTGAAATCTCGTATCCGGTATCCGCGCCAAATTATAGCAACTTTCTTTATAAAAACTTGGGATAAAAATAAGATGTTGCCACCAATATCAAAGGAAACTATTCTAACAGCTAAAAAAGGCTTGAAACGTAGTTAAAATGTTTTACTTCAAACATAAAAGCCGAGTGTTAACTGTTCTTTGCAAAACGTAAATAAGCAGTTTGTTGGTGGTTATTATCAAAAATCGTATTAAAAAAAGAATGAATCTTTGGTAAAGGAGAGTTTAAACATATTTCTTATACAAGTCATCGAGAATTAAGAATTAAATTCATCTCACCCCTGCGATGGCCGACTGCGTCGAGCGCATCTGATGGAACACACAGCCAGGCGTAAAAACCAAAGACTCGTACAATTTCTGTTCATCTTCGACTCCACAGCCGTTGAGCGTACAACATCCTTTGCTACCGCTGCCGACATTTCCTTGAAAATTCACTGAGATACACACTCTTTCACTTTTGCAGAACTTAATGCACTCTGCGAAAGAAACATCTACAATACTTTTGTATCCATGGTCTGTATTCAATGCGTAACTGTGCACTTTGATAGCGGAGTTGTCCGTGGAACTCTGTGTGTAAACTAAAGGAGTAAAAAATGCCAAGATGTAAAAGAAAACTTTCGTTCTGCTCTGCATATTCAAAGGCGACGACATAAAGCGATTCTGCAATTAATGGAGCGGGCGTCTATATAACTAGCTCAGGAAAGTTTGGATCCCGTGCGACTTCCTACCCGCCCAGTTCAAAGGCTTTACGTGTTTAAGAAATTTATTCGAAAAAGCTAACAATCACTTTTTATGAATGCCTAGCTAAATTTGTGGTACAACACCTATTGCCATTGGTCCGGCGTAGTTTAACAGCACTTAGTTGAACTGATGAAAAACGTTGAAAACAGGTATTTAGGACCGATAGTCTACACGCATTTTTGTTAGCGTACACGCGCGAGTTACTTCCCCCAGAAGGTCAAATACACTATTTTGAACTTAAGCAAAAAGAAGAAAAACATTAAAAAACTCATTTCAAAATCAGCAACTAACTGAAAGCTATTTTAAGAGTGAAGAGTTGAGGGTTCTCCGCGTAATTAAAACGGGTACTTTACATACCCGGGCACTTAAAAAATGTAAAAGTGTTCACGCTAGACACGTCAAAAATAATAACTAAACTATAAAATGTTAAAAAGGCTGTTGCATTGAAAAAAGCAAATTTGAGAAAGAATGCTTCAAAAAACTAAGTGCTGAAATCAGTAATGTTGATTCAGGCTTTTCGTTAGCATTTGGAAGAACCGTTTGCGCACTGGTTCATTTATTCATTTATTTTATTTTTTAAATATTTATACAGGAAGTCTAATTAGCAAAGCTAGTTTAAATAGAGTCCTGTATATAAACTAACAACTAGACAAATAAATATTTGGTGAATACACACGTAAACGTGCAGTTAAGTAAAATGGCTATCGTGTACAGAATATGGATAACAGAAAAGACGAAGTAATACATATGGATAAATACTCAATTTGTCGATTTAGATATGTTCT
>JAOBAT010142429.1:0-11441 GCA_026413305.1 Hydrozoanthus tunicans
TGTATGTGTATTATATTGAATTAACTATTTCCTAATCCTGTAAAAATTGTACCTCTGCCTCTTCTATAATCAAATGTCTAATGTATACCTGTCACCTGGTCCTAACTCAATTTTAGCGTCTTAGTTATTCGTTAGGGCTGGTACCTTTTGTAATGGCTCTACAATTAAGTTTTGTAAAGAAAACGTCAAAGGTACAAATAAAAGATTGTTGGTGTTGTTGTTGAGAAACGAAAAGCGATATACAACACAATAATTTCATAACTTATCACAGCATAAATTTAATTTCAGAACAAATCAGTAAATGATCGTATATTTTGTTTTCGAAAAATAAAACTAGCCTAGTAGTACCTAGTGTGGTACTTACTGAACATGTGAAGAGTGTATGTAGAGATGAACCTCAACATTTAGGTGACTCTTAATTCATTTGTCAAATATAAATTATCAAACATCTTTTCACATTTCAAAACTATAATACTGATTCCAGCGTTATCTCAATTGAAACATTTGATATAATTTTCAATTGTAAATCATTTTATGGCACTTCATGCGTTCTTGTAAACAAAATTCCGATGGTAACAACTACAGCAAGAAATCATTTTTGTGTAATTTGCTATTGACAGAGTCAACAGTAACGGCAAAAAATTTCTTTTTCAAATTTGTGATAAAAACTTCGATCGATCGTAGCTGCGTTTGGTGTCAAAAGCAGCCGAGCTAAACGAACTGTTTTAGAAACCAAATAACCTAATAAGTACAAAATTTCTTTTAAAAAAATGGCGACAAATCGTAGGCAAAATTCAACTGATCATTTTGTAAAAACTGGCATTCAAATATGCCTCAGTTTCAGAAAAAAACTTAAAAGTTGAACTTCGACAGTGATTGGTTTGGAGTTGATTAATAGAACACTGCGGTCAAGCTCTAAAGGCGAAGGTCGACTTTAAAATAGATTTTACACCCGGAACAAGAAATAACTTGTCTTTTCTCCTGTTTTATTGTAATAAAAATGTTTCTTTCTTCTCTGCGGCACAACCACCATGTCATTCGTGATAATGAAAAACGCAAGGAAAACCTTGCGCACTGATAGGGGAGTAGTCTATTGGAAAACTGGAGTATGAGTATTTGCATATTTTTGGCCTTGGAACATGAATATTCGCATATTTTTGGCTTTGTTTTAAGGTAATTCCCCAGTTTTGCATTGCGCATCTTTACTGCGCATATTAGAAATTTTAAATAGTTACACATTTTTGTCATGTTCTAGTGAATGTTGAGCTCTCGAAGACATATCAGAAAAAATAATGCAAAAATGTAGTTTTGTTTATAATATATGGGGCTTTTTGTTTAACTCGCACCAGTCTCCCCTCGGAAATGGGGTAAAAATGCACATGTTTGCAGGTTTTCCTAGAGTTTCTCTTAAACAAGCATGGGTACCCCACAATTTTTTTTCGTCAATCAGTCAAATTTCAACAGAACCTTCTGAAGAGAAAAAATAGTTAAAATCTGAGTGTTGCAAGTGTGGAAAAATATAAAAGACATAGACAAGAATACACTGTATTTTGAGGTATTGGAACATATAAACAACAAAAGCCCACAAAAATGCCTCCTTACAATAAATGTTTTTGCTAAAAATCACAAGAAAATTATTCTCCTAATCCAGAAGAACTCTTCACGTTGTCTTCCTCTATTTCCCTTAGGCTCCTCGATGTTATCTTGATTGGCCACATGAGGAATCTATAGTTTTTATTTCAAGCTTACATTATAAGAAAAATAGCCCTGGATGGGGTATTTGTATCAATCATATCTCAAAAGTTAACACGGGCACAACCCTTTTTTATTCCTTTTTTTCAGTTTACATATAATGATTGACAAATGAGGAATGTTTGACAAAAATCAGGGTGTGGGTTCTATTTCAATGGAATGACCTTAAATACTCTTTCGACAGTTGATGGAGGTCTCACACCATGGGGTAACTGGACAGCTTGTGACGAATCCTGTTATGAAAATCGAACTCGAAGTTGTACAAACCCTACCCCAGAAGGAGGAGGATTAGAGTGTACAGGCCATACCAAGGAGCACCGTGGCTGTAATGTCGATTATCTCTGCCCAGGTAAAAGAAAATTGTCGATAGAAAACGATCTTAAAGTTGTTGTAGTTTCCTCTAAGAAGTTTTATTCATAAAAGTTTAAACTTCATCCTTTTGAGTCAAACTAAAATATTTTTTTTTACTTTCAGTGGACGTAGTATCTATTTTTAAAAAGCATATGACACGAAATCAGTTTTTCAGTTTTCGAAAAGTATACTAGTTTGCCAAGTTTGAGAAATATACGATGAAAGTATGCCAAGATACGGCGAGAAGAATTTTGCATTTTTCCCGCTAAAATTGTCCATTCCAAAAGACCAACAATATGACGTAACAGAACACATGTGTCTCGCCTCAGTCTATCCAAAATCGACTTCAAAACACCTGTAACTAAGAGAGTTTCTATCGAAAACTCTAGCAGTTACGGATGTTTTAAAATCGACTGATCTCTTTACTTCGTTGCACCATGTTAGATGGACTGAGGCAAGACGCACGTGACCTGTTACGTCATATTGTTGGTCTTTTGGAGGGGAAATCTTTAGCGGGAAAGATTCAAAGTTCTACACGCCTCATCTTGGCATACTTCCATCGTATGTTTCTCAAACTAGGCAAACCAATGTTTTTATAGTATACTTTTTGAAAATTGAAAAAACCGGTTTCGTGTCATATGCTCTTTAAAGGAATTCTCGGCTAAACAAACATTGGCTTAAATAGAACCTTTGTTGAGTCTGTGCTCGAACTAGAAACTTAAATTTAACAATTTTGTGCAAATATCCAGCCTAAAGCACTTTATTCTAATCATTTCCACGGTTTGAATTTCCTGCGCGCCGCCATTTTGAAATGTGACTTGTTTCGGTTGCATTACCCCGTCTCAATTCCCAATGATAACAATACGATGAGCGAGAGGGGGTCTGGTACTATAACCAAACGAAACACGGGTCACATTTCAAAATGGCGGCGGGCAGAATAATCTAACCGTGAAAACAGCCACAGAAGTAGCTGTTATGGTACAGCCGAAGATCCCCTTAAACACGAGGTTCCAGTATAAAAGGGTTAGGCCCGCCCCTTTTTCAACCCTTTTTATGAAATTTGAATAAATTTTGAAACGTAATGGTGGCCATTGATGAAAGAAAAAACACACTTTCAACAATTCGACATCATTTACACCATTGATCATGAGTTAAGCTTTCAAAAGATTATGTTACCAAAAACTTAAGGCTGTTTGGGCTTATATATTTGAATGCAGTCAAAAGAAGTTTAATATCGCTTACCCCTACCGTTTTTTTGTCTCTTTGTTTCCATTGTCTTCGATGTTGTTCTTTTCAATATTACAATACATCACTTTGTTCATGCAAACAGGCAAAATAGCGTTGCTGGGCTCCATCTTGTTTCATTAGCTCAACAAACTTGGGACTTTTTCCCATTTTAAAAAACCAAAAAGGCAACGCGGATGTCGACGGCATTCAAAAAATGTCTTTCTGGTTTATCTTTTTCGACCATGTCTTGCTCGTTTGCCCTCTGTTGTTCTAGTTGATCTCGTAAAGGGACAGGGGAAATAAAAATTATAAAAAAGATACAGGGCCGCCAAGACAAATAAAAAAAATGCATGCATTGAAATGGGCATTTTTTTTTTTATTCTGAAGCCTGACTGAAAAAAAAATATTACAGATGTATCATTCTTCTTATGGTCCGTCCCTAGTTACACTTTTGAACAGAAAACGTTTTAATTTTAAGACGACGACACATGCAGATAGCCAGCACGGTGCTTTTCAACGTGCAGCAATTGTATTCACTACTGCCTCTTTGTCGTCGTGTCGTTGTGTTTTTAAAAAAGCTCTCTGTTGCTAAACCTATGCATTTTTTTTTTTATTTTTTACTATGAATTACTAACACTCTTCCCAAAAAACATTCTTCAGTTTCATCATGATTTATATAACATCACAGTATTTTACATTGTCTTTAGATTGTATTTAAATCCGTTCATTTAGGTAACAGCCACACTCTGAAGAAGAGGCGAGACGCCTTGAAACATGATAGCATCAAACCATGATAAAAGTGAAGAATGTTGTTTCGTCCATCAAATTTATCATAACTCTTCCCTGTCTTTATAATGTCAATTGAAACGGCATTTCAACTGCCGTCATCAGCATCATAACTAATACTTTAATGCTATTTCCCCAGCTCCTGGAAACTGGACCACGTGGGGTCCACTGAACTTTCATAATGAGTCTTGTAGCGCCAGGATATTTGCATCGAGACGAAACTGTACTAACCCGGCTCCACAAATCGGAGGCCTCTATTGCGAGGGATCAGCTTACTGGTTTGAATACTGCTACTTTGGACACTGCACTGGTAAGAATGCAAGGGATGAAATGTTTCTTGATTACAGTGCTGCATTAAAACAATGGAGTTTACGTTCGCGCGCGTTAATCCCCTGACCGGGACTCGAACCCACGCCTCCTGGTTACTAATCAGGCGTGATAACCACTGCACCAGCGGGACTCACAATCCTGGAAACATGGCGACTTACTTGGTACCCAGTAAAGAATTATCAAACATGGATGATCCTTGAGGCCCAATTTTTCTTCACTCAAGTGTGTCTAGAACCTTTTGTATTAAAAAAATGTGCATTTATTTGATTTTAGTTCGGAAACAATTTGACGAATTTACAACTTCTTCCGTACAGCTGCTCAAAAACGGCCCAAAAAATATTACGTTTTTATACAAAAAAACTTTATATCCTAATAATACCTTTCAGTAATGAACGGAAAGGTGCTGTACTTTTACAATTCTACAGGTAAATCGGTAAAAATTTTTTTGCAGAAAAGATGGGTTGTTGTATCCAAGATATAAAAATAGACAATCTTGGTAAAGACGTCAGTTCCCCAACGACATTTACGAAAACCACAAGGTTTACTGTATACGGTGTTGCGGGGGACTATTGCGCGGTTGCTAATGGTACTTTGATAGAGTGGAGAATTCGGGATCTGATTGCGACTGGCAGCACCGAAATTCTTGTGAGCTCAGGAGAAACAGCGTGGACAATTAAAGAACGAACCGTTGAGATTGGCTTGTATAGGGTGGAGTTACGAGCAACATTGATCAGTGCATCAAATGTAACAAAGTCTGCTTACGGTTATCTAAATATCAAGGCTTCTAACTTAGTGGCCAAAATCGCTGGAGGTGCTTTTATGCTGCATGGGTTTGGCAAGCCAATTACCTTAGACGCGTCACTGTCACATGACCCTGATGTCGGCACAGATAATTATACAGGATTGGCGTTTACTTGGTTGTGTAAAAAGGCAAGCGAGGCTTATCCCTCCCTTTACTATTTGTCAACCGCTAACCTGACGGTTATTAGCTCTACTGGTGATGGAAGTGGCGGACTGGGAGGATGTTTTGGCACAGGAATTGGAAAATTCAGCTCTGATCGTTTACTGAAGGTAGAGTACCTTTATTTGCACTAAAAAATTCATTTGTTCTGAACTGAACAAGTTAAAGGCTCAAACAAAGGACGAAATTTCCTGACGTCACGTCGTTTAAAAGGAATATTCATGAGGGTTAACTGCGAGTTAGCGAGTTCTTTTGCTCAAACACTGGGCCACTAGCCAGCAAACTTTGCCATGAATTTGACCGGTAATTATAAAGTGTACCTAATGAGTTAAAAAAAGTTATTGCAGCTTTAGCGCCAGGCATTTTGTCTTCGTAGAGTCTCCTCGAAATTTATTTCAAGAACTGGTAACAAGTATCTTAACAGGAATCAAAAGGGTCAAACTTTAATTTCAAATGTTTTAAACTAGTTAGAATATTTCAGTAGCTTTTAAAGCTAGAGAAGTTCGTTCAATATGGTTTCTTTATGCTTCTGTGAATTGTTGGAGTACGCTTCCAAGAAACGCTTAAAAATAAATTTTATAAAACTCAATTTCTTGAATCGTTTTGCTGATCGTTTTGTTTGTTCTTTTTACTCTCACACTTAAAATAACTTAATATTCCAATTTTATAATTTCCAAGTCCATCTTAATGCTCCCGAGCCAAATACTCTGTATCCAACTTCCTGTTAAGGTTTGAGTCCCCAATTTCACATTATTTTCCACGAACGCAAAATCGATTTGGCCAAAAAGTTTTTAAACATGAATCATAAAGGCTTATTTATGAATAACGTAGTAAGAATGTTTAAACTATTTTTTTCCAGGTGAGTTCGAGGGCACTGAAGTTAGAAGAGAGCTACGACTTCACCTTGGTACTTACCAAAGATGACCGTTATTCTACATTTCAACAAAGAATAAAGATTGTCCCAGGAACTCCCTTACCATACAACATAAGGTACACCAATAAAAATATTACTCTTAAATGAAATAAATCAAAAGCTGTATCTAAACCAGAAATGCAAAAATACAGCAAAGACCCCGGAATGAATAGCTAGGAATATCAGTGTTAATCAAACAATTGTTTTGGTGAACAGAGCGCTTTAGAAATTCTGAACGAAAAAAACCTTAACGTTGTTCCAAGGCCATTGTAAGTTAGTTTTGGGTATTCAGTTTAAATAGTTTATAGAAGCTGTTATACCTGTTCAAATTCCAAGGAGATGTTGTATATAAAAGATAATATCAATTGTGAACTATTCAGCGGGTTAAGTTATCTGGACAGTTATCAAAAGTTCGCGGATCCATTCCAAACCTTTTATTAAGAAGATTTGCTTGGTCTACAACATATCTATTCTTCAAACACACATAGGTTTGGTTGTAGCCATGACTCAAAATGATTTCCTCAAAACTAACTATAACGGCGTTTATGACAAAAACCTTGACGGGTTATTTGGTTTAATAAATATTGAAGGAAATAGGGCGCGAAGGGAAGAACGAAAAGCTTTTATTATGCACTGCTAACGGATACTTTTCTATGTGGAGATGGGGCCGGTTAGTGTGGGTAAGGTTCGCTCTTCAAATTACTTAAAAAGAGCCTATGACAGGCCAGCTTGCCTTTGTCTATGTTGAAATAGTTGAAATAGTTTGTTGCAACAAGGTTTACTTATAAGGTATCCTTCATGGGTTTTATTAAAGCTTCTTTAAATTATCGGAAACCAAATAGTTTGATTATTCGGAGAATCTAAATGAGGTGCTATCTTGAGCATTAGTGCAGCATTTTCTGTAGCAAACGTTTCATTGGTTCTACTATAAAGCAAAGCAGATCTTTAATAAACAAAATGCAAAGTGACAACCTAAGCTCATAGTGTCCAGTGTCAACAACAACAACAACAACATCATTTATTTGCACTTAAGCCTTGTCTTAATAACTATTTACAAAAATCTCACTGCGTAATTAAAAGTGCAGGGTCGCCAGAAGTAGTGTAAAACTAGTCGAATCTGGAGACCGTATAACTAAAGGTTATTTATACAGTTTTAATGCAGTCTGATTGATGGTACTAAAGTTTCAAGGCAATTTCAATTGAAAGTGTAAAAAAAGAAAAAAAAAGCATTGTACAAACATGAACGAATCTAGTAAATACTAAAAACAAGTGTTACAAAAAGAAAACAGACAACTACTAACATTAATCTACTAAATTTATAAATAACTGCATTGAAATTTCTGTTCGCCTCCTCATATTTAAATGTCTTTTTTAGATGTTTTTCAAACTGTGGTACAAAAGTGGATGCATCAGCTCGTCTTAGATTTACAACGTTCTGCAATGGAACTTGTGATTACTCAGTAAGATATCTGTGGACTCTATACGAAATAAGAGCTTGGATCGTTGGTGAGCCAATCCTCAAAGAAGCCAACTATCTGTTAGAGAGTACTTTGACGAAACGAGATTACGATACTCTTGCCATCGAGAAAAATTCCCTCCTTTTGAACCAAGAATACAGAATGTCTGTGAACCTTGCGTCTTACGGTTATGCTGAAACAGTTGCCATGTATGACTTTAAAACTAACAGTCCTCCAGCGGGAGGAAGTTGCACTGTCGATCCTACAGAAGGAAATACTTTCGGAACAAAGTTTGAGTTCCGATGTGAAGGATGGACTGATGAAGACGAACCACTTACCTACAAAGTGTATTACATGATGGATAAGGCATGGGTACTTGCAAGTGAAGGAACAAAGAAATTCTTTTCCATTCGTCTTCCTCAGGGAAAAGCTTCAAAAGGACACTTGGTGAATACAAAAGTTGACATTGTGGATTCTCTTGAATCCTTGATTTCAGTGTCTCTAAACGTCAAGGTAAGTGAACGCTTCCATAATTATTCTGAGTGATTTAAAGGTATTATGCATGATAAAACAACACACTTGCTTGAAGGAACTGGGAGTATTGCCGCAGCAAAGAAGATGGTCACCTGCAAATTTTCCCACAATTCTTACCTCGTGAAAGTCCTTAAGCAGCTCATTAAAACGCGTACTAAGAATCGGTAACTTCAAATTTGACATACACAGTGATTTTAGTACAAGGAAGAATTTCACCAACTGTGGCCAACACTGAGCCTGGTTATTAAAGAGTTTGAGCTCGCAAGGGATTGTGGTAAAAAGCACAATCGCCATCTTTTGCAGTATTGTCACTTGCAAACGACCATATTGGTGTTTTGGGATTATAATTCTAATTTAAGAGAGGTAAAGTGCTCAGATCGAAGTTTACCACATCAGCGTTTTGGTTATATTGTGACTCCTTCATTTAAAAAAAATTCAAACAAACATTTCAAGTCTTTTTCAATTCAAGCCTGTTATACATGATACCTAGGTTGCGCCATTGAGTGAAAGCAAAAAGCTTCCAGTGACCATCAAGGAGTTGACTGTTGGGAACAAGAGCGAGATGAGCTCGTTGACTATGACTGGAGACGTAGAAGGAGCCACACAGCTTGCAAACGCAATTCTTTCCTCTCTGGAACAAGCAAAAACAACGACCGAGTTATCTAAGGAGGACAAAATTGAGGTTCTTAGCCCCAGTACTTTTTCCTGATTTTCTTGTAGTGATTTTTTGTGTTATAGGACGAATGCTTTTCTCACAATTAATAAATTGTTTAACATAATCTTAAAACTAGAAATAATTTAACTTTTCTCGAAATCTTCTTACCAGCAAAAATAACTGGCTTAAGTGGGATTTTTTTTCTTGTACGATTGCTCAGAAACGCCCACCAGCGTTTTTCTACGAATTCAGTGATGGGGATTGTTAGGCTAGGCATATTAGACAAAGCACAATCGGTAGGCTAAAGCGAACTCAATTTTTTTTTTTAATTGGAAGGGTTGAACTTTACCCATCATTTCGAATAAAAAAAAACACAAACTTTGCCATTCTTCTTACAAATGACGTCATTGGAACCTGCGATGTCTTTCAAGGAAATTTGTCGAAATTCCGTTTATTATCCAACCTTTTATGCAAACCAACATAGAAAAAGAAACATATTTACACTCAAAATACTTTCTATTTTCTAGTTAGCCACATGCAGTTTTTTTTTACTTCAGTCCTCCATTTAGCTAGATAAAAAAATGAAGTTTATACTTTCTAAGAGTATTTTACTCAGCATTGCATGGGCGCATGCGCAGATTGCTATTGTAATTCTTGCTACTGTAAACTCAAACGCGACTTGCCAGATTAAAGGTCATTCCTCAGTTTTGCATTGCGCAGTTCTTATGCGCATTTTCACAATATTTATATTTGTACTGAAATTTCACACTAATGGCTCGATTTTGCCTAACGATTCATGTATACGCTGACCAGACTCGATTCCATTCATTTGGACACAAATCGAGGCATACTTAACCACACTCGCTCCAGGCCCCTCGCAGAAAATTCCGTTTTGATGCCAAATTTTTACTATTTTGCTGAATATCTAAAAACTGAAATCGGGGATCTCCCTTTTTGTTTTTCAATTTTGTAACAAAATAACTTTTCCCAACTGGTGCAAAAATTTAAACAGTATCTATTGATAGAAAGTACAGAATTTGGGTCATTGAAATCCTTCTGGTGGGCAATTTTTAGCTTTTTTAACTAGGAATGAGGTAGTTTTAACGCTGATTAATCATGTTAACTAATGACATTTATTGACAAAACTCCTTAAATGTGTAGCTTAGTCGACTGAAAGTTAAAAAAAAGTGATAAGAATATAAGTCACCCTAGTGTACATCAGTAACTGTTTAATATTGGCGGCCGGAGAAAAAACTGCATTGCATGCAACGGTTTCACACGAAGACTTTCAGTTGCACGAACCGTTGCATGTAATGTTGCATCGTGTAGCCACGGCTTTAAGCTTTATATTATAACACTTGACTTGCAATAGGTTTCTTAGCGCGGGCGAAACTGCTTCCTAAAAGCTAAGCTAAATCCTTTCTCGAGCACAAGTTACTCATAGGGCCGGCGCTTGTCTCCGGTTTCCGTAGGATTAACGTTAAGCGAATGAGAGTCTTTGATACCCCTGGACAGGACACTAATCAATCGCAGGTTAGCCCCCAGCTGAACTGGTACTCATTTATACAGCTGAGTCGACTGGAAAAAAGTTGGGTAAAGTGTCCTGTTCAAGGAAACAACACAGTGGTCTGACCAGGGCTCGAACTCGCGACCCTGGGATTACGAGTCGAACACACTAACCGCTCGGCCACTGCGCCGCCAACTAAAAAAATGCTTCCTAATTGCTTGCTAAATAGAAAAGATAACAGAATTGCTAATAAATGAATGCTGTTTAAGCGATTGCTGAAGATACGCTTTATATCCGCTGTTAGATCAAGGATGCTATAATCATTGGAATGTCTGCAGTGAAGCCGAAGTCTCTAGGAGCGGTATCACAGGTTGCAGCCGTGTTGAAAAAAGTAACCGAGGAACCAAAAGAAATTTCCGTTGCATCACAGGTTTGTTAACGTAATTATTTGTTCAAAAAGGGCGTTTACCTTATCAAGGTGGATATGTATCCTTTAAGAAGCTAGGTAAAGTTATGTGATAGCATTTGGTTGTTTTTGTTATGTTACCAAACTTGGTATTTTTTGACAAAAGGGAAGAGGTCAAAACAATGGCATTTTTAAGGAACCCAATTTGGTCGGGGGAGGTGGTGGGTGGCCGCACATACTCCCTACCCCACCCCTCCCCACTTTTTGAGAGCTCAATTTCTCAAAACCTGTTTTAGAGGTTTTGGTTTTTATCGTATTGTCGACTCCTCTCTCCACAAAGAAGGCATTGGCGCAACCACTTTATCAATATCTATTTTATTGAAAATGATGTTTTTTAAAAGAAAAATTAAAGAGCCAAACTTTATTACATTATTATAAAAATTATTAAAAAAATTTTTTTTTACATTAATTTGATAAAAAATTTAATAAAAAATTGCATAAAATTATTAAAAACCCTGGCTTGGGTTAAAATTCTGTACAATGCTTTACATGTTAAATTCTC
>JAOBAT010142440.1:0-11440 GCA_026413305.1 Hydrozoanthus tunicans
GTATGTGCCGCCACCCACCACCTCCCCTGACAAAATTGGGTTCCTTAAAAATACCATTGTTTTGACTTCTTCCCTAATGTACGTACATTGCATTGTTTGACGATCTCTTCTTTAGCCAGAAACCCGAACTCAGCACGCGGTTCCTGACAGGAGGAATGGAACCGAGACATGCATTGCGCGCCCAGGGAGAAGAGAGGAAGAAAAACTGTTCTACCAACCTTCCTTCTTCCCCTTGGCCACGTGACTCATGCCTCGGTCCTACTACCCTTTGCGGTGATCACGTGCCAACCCTTAACCGCTGACCAAAAGAGGGCTTATAGTGTGTAGCCCTGTTTAAGTAGCGATCCGAGTAAGAACTAGGGAGGTCAACGGAAATGGAATGCAAAAAGGTGCTAATTGCGGTATTGCTACACTGTTGATCTGATTGGCTAAGCTTTAAAAATTGACCGCATCTTCATGAGTAAGCTCATGTATTTGTTTCCATTACACTCATTCATTCCTTCTTAGTTGAAACATTTCTATTTTTAAATTTAAGAAAAGTTCCATGTGGGAAACATGGAAAGTTAAAAGGTTTTCTTTGCCCTTGTTCTTGAGTTCTATGATTGGCTGAATTATCGTAGCACAAAAGAAACATTGCTTTAAAATAGAATTTTATTGTTTTTTACTTTAAAACTATGTTGTATACAAATTGACGTGTTCGCAGTATGACAATTTAAACATTCTGGCGTGGGGAAAAGCGAAATGCCGCAGAACAATGGGAGGCTCCCTAGTTCTTTGGCGGACCATTACTTAATCTACCTATTACCCAGTTGGGGGTTCGTTTCTTAAGGGCTTGGAACGAGGTCTCTGAAAACAAAGTGCTTTAACCGGTTTTGCGACACATTAATGAAGCTGTTAATAAAACTCAACGAGACAGGGAAAAATATCTAGAGAAATACTCAGTTACCTTAGACCACGTCTTTTAGAAGAGACACATTCGCTAGCAGACATATCCTGGCTTATTCAATGGTAGAGACACGAGATATCGTTTTCAGTAACACATACGCTAACAGACACATAACATCATTAGCAGAGACACACAACCAACAGCAGACACTCTTGTTAGCAGAAACATATCCTTTTTTTAAGCATCTGTTAGTAAAGAGGAGGATTGCACATCGATTAACTTAGTCCGTTAGAAGCCTGTTGGACCCGACAGCCCAACGACAACGCTCTATATAGAGAGAGAGATGTTGCTTGGCCTAAATGGAACAAGGCTTTTGATCGGTTAGTAATTACATGGTCGCCGATTTATTTGAGTAATGAGGCCTGTCTGTAACTGGCAGTATGGAGTGTGAGAACGAAATTTCGGGTGAATTTTGACCTGCTTCCTTCCCGGACCTGACAGTGTACAAGTAAACCCTTTAAACGTACTAGAACCAATTCTTTTCATGGAACAAAATTTGTGAGATTCTTTTCTCTTTATCTTCAGTAGTTTCCTTTGCTAAAACAGTTCTTCTCAAATCCTTTTTTTTTTGGTGCGAGTTTCGAGTTCTCGCTCAAGGTTCAAGCGTTTCAGTCGGGGCATTATATAATCCGAAAACTACCACATGTCAACTCAATAATCCTAATGAAGCCGCTCACAAAGTTAGATATTGAATGAAACAAACAAACCCGGCAGTTCAAATATCAACGAATGTGAAACTCAAACAGTAATACTTTAACCTTTTGCATTGTATTTCAGGTGTGACTTCTATAAAGTGCGTAGACTGTGAAAATTCTATCTCTTTTATAATGGGCTTGTTTACATGCAAGCGGGTTACCCGCCTTGGTGGGGTCAGGACAAAGCCGCGCAAAGAATGGCAAAAAGGCGCACTTTGGTAGTTAATGCTCTTCTACACTCACTAGCAGCTCTTGTTTCTATTTTTCAGTGTTGTGACTTCTTTATATTATCACTTTTAATGTTGCAACGGCCTGTAAAGAGCGCTTTTACGCGTAACGCCTGAGCCGACCCGGCTAGGCGGGTTGTCCACCTATAACTCTTTACATGGCAAAAAGCGACCTAGCTAGGCAGGTCTTTCGACGTCACCCGAATTAGAACGTGAATGCAATGCTGAAAAAAATAAAAGTTAGTATAAACAGGGGAGGGGTTACCCGACTAAGCCGGTTTACCGTCTACACGCGAACAAGCCCTAAGTCTCTTGCGTCTCACTGGGACGCCATTTAATTTTGCTTATTTATTTTCGAGTTTTGGCGGGCCTTTTATGTCGTGCCGAGGTCCCTCGCGGTTTCTCACAACTTAAGGCGTTAAAAGCGAAATTACTTAGCGCGAGCGTTTTACCCATGCATCAGTGCTGATTAGAATGCCTCTAATAATTACTAAGCGTTAGAAAAACAGAGCATGCATTAACCGGAATGAAAATCGTTAGGTGTTACAAAATATACATGATTCATACCCCTAAAAAAGGAAACGGCCATACTTTCAAGGTCAATTTTTTTATTTCTTAACAAACGATAGTGCAAGTGTAGTTGTCATAATACAAAGCTACACACTCTTAAGCTTATCTGCAACTTGAAAAATCTGTCCGTAAAAACACAAAACTCTTTGAGTCACCTTAAAACGACTAAGAACCCAATCGTGTGGTATAAATCTCAGGGCATTAAAGACGTTTAGCTTTGAAAACAAGATATTACACTACAACAGATGGGGAAGCGGATTTTTAAAAAAATCTTAAGTCGAAGGTAACGTCTTTGCTCAGAAAGTTCTGTGACGGTGAAATAGATTTAGCTGCATTAGTTTTAAAGTGAAGCTTCTTTTTTTTAAAAAAACTCGTCCCAGTCTCGCTCCGTTTAGGTTTAATGGTCTTCTCTACAAGTGAAGCACTACAGCGGATTTTAAATTATTTCAAAACGTGCGCACATAAAAAATTATCCTCTAACTCGACTACAAAACGTATAAAATTGTAAAAAATTTCCATATAGAAACGTTAGTTTTAGTATTTTTCTAACAGTAGTAAATGAGAAAAATATTTTCCAATTGTTGTTAGACTTAAGCTTTTGCGCCTCCAGATTTCTGCAGTTGCTCGCGCCAGTCTTTTCTCTTCTTCTCCTCGTGGTCCACTCCAGTCTCTTTTTTCTCGGTCTTTTTCAGTCCTCCTCCGGCGGCCCATTGTGGCTTCCTCTCTTTCTTGTCGCCGCCTTTCTCTTCCCAGGGTGCTTTGGGCTTGCCACCACCCTTCAGCAGCTTCTGTTGCGACCAGGCAGGCTTTTCTTTCTCAACTGGCGCTTTCTCTTTCTTTTTGATTTGTATGTTGGATCGACCTCCCTCAGATTTTTTGGCCTTGCTCACCCAATCAGGTTGCGGCTGTAACAAAGACAAAAAAGTCACGTGAGTTGTGAGTTTTCTCGGTCATGTCTCTCGTCGGTCACGAATGAGTGACTTCGAACGACGTGTTGTTCCACGTTATTTTTTTCTTACCTGTGTTGTTCAAACAAGTTGTGTAGCTGCAGAAAATACCCCCCACCTTGCAATGCAATGAAAATGATTTCTGCTAATTTTATATCCAAATCCCCGGTTAGACCTCTCAGGATTTTGCACCAAAATCACTGGCGATTTCAAAGATGGACCCCTCCTTCCCTCTCCCCCCCTCCCCGTCCCCCCTCCCAATACCCCGGGATTCTCAAAAACTATCTTATGAGTAAAAATACGAATAAAATTTGGAACTGCGAGATTACCAACCCTCGAGATATTGCTTGTCGAATTAACTGGTTTCCCAATAGACTAGATAGTGTTCGCGATTGACATCTCAAGCTCTTCTCTCTCTTTCCCCGTAAAGCACTTTTTCTGACAATCTCTTTCCGTTGTTTTTCTCGGTCGAGTTGTTTAGAAGACGATTAGCCCAAATCCAGGGTTAATTACCATGACAACCAATAGGTTTTGTTGAGAGTTAATCCTGGTTTAAGGGTAACCGGCTTTTCAACCGTCCCTTGATTGTAAAAATCGTTTTCTTCTCTACTTTTCCTTCAACCGAAAAGGAAATTCATGGCATATTAGCAAAGTGAAAAGTCTAAAGGAAAATGTCTTAATAGGTATTTTAAATAATTTTTTACCTTTTTTACTCAAGGACATTGGCAAAAGTTTCAAGTTCGTTTTGCTTTTACAAACGACAAACGCTTTAAATTGGTCGGAGGACAAAAATACGAATTGACCAATTATAAGTTTCAAGACTTCAGTAATAGACCTTTCTTTTCCTCTGCAAATCCGAACCTTCAAATACCAACCTTCGTTTTCCTGGAATTTTCCAAGCCAAGCCTCAAAATATAGACCTTTATTTTTTTCCGCAAATTCCAAGCCTCGAAGTATAGACTTTTATTTTCCTCCGTTAACTCCAATACCTAGCACACAGGCCATTATTATCCTCCACAGATTCCAAGACTTTCGTTATAGACTTTTTTTTCTTCCGCTAAGTCAAAATTATTTTTAGGGCAAAAAGGCATATTTCAAAGCGACATTCTTGATACTGAGCTACGATGACAGTCGCAGAGCGAAGACAAGCGTGTCGTGTTATCGTAAGCCAATCTCCAATGCGAGCCTCAAGGTAAAGGACCGAAACGAAATTTTCTAGGGATCAAGTCAGTAAAGCAACAATTTTTTGTGGTAGTGGTATGATAGTTTGCGTTATAAACTCCAAACTTAAGCCTTTTCAAATGCATTTTTGGGGCGTTTTAGTGCCAAAAACGAACGAACGAAGTGTAACATTTAATGTTTTTTTCTTCAACACCCACCTACCAAGGGTTAGTTTTTTTATAAACGTTGTAAAAATAAAGTTTGTTCGGTTTATTCACATACAAATTTAAAAAATTCGTTGTCAATTTTTGAAAATGGTTAAATTCTTTTTTTCGTATAGTTTGATTCGCAGTGCAAGCATTTTCATCGAGACAATCGACTCGGTCTTAAGTAAAAGCCTGGTTACCTTTCGCCTCGGTCTCAAGCAAAAGCCTGGTTACCTTTCTTCGCCTCTATCTCTAGCAATTTCAGAAACTGCAAAGTTTCCGATAAAAAAAACATTCAAGACAAAAAACTCTTAAATTAAACGAAATGTTTTTTTTAAACTTGGAATGAGAGAGAAGAGCAGCGCCGACGCATTTTCAAAGTACTTTTAAAAGCATGGATCCCGGTTGCAACAAGACCGTGTGGACCGTTAAGAGAGTATTCATCAAATTTATGAAAAAATCAATTCTTCCAATTTAACATCAGCTCTACTACTTAAAGTTTAAAATCAACTTAGATAACCATTATATTGGAGAAATTTCAGTCCACTAATTATAAAATACTACTAATTTACAAGTGTATAAAATTATACAGATTATTGATTTGACAATCTCCAAATATGAGATTCTGGTATTGTACCCTCATGAGCAAAGTTGCTACAAGGATGAAGATAGGCAAACCGTACTTTAACTTAAGCTGCGAGCATTCGAAACTACTTCGTTTACAATCACTAAGTCTTCATTGTCCAAAGCTTTAAAAATTTTCAAAGTACTTTTAAAAGCATGGATCCCGGTTGCAACAAGACTGACTAGAAGACTATTTACATCACGGTGCCCAGTGCGTTCGGAGGACTGGCAGTCAGTACCAGTGCACGCGCACGGCAGACCTTCCTCCATTGGAGTCAAACCACTATTTACGTAAACCAACCATAACTCCGATGTTTCCTGTTGATATTTTATTTCCAATTAACAATAGAAAAATACGCAACTTCTTCAAAAATACAATGCTACGTAAGTTTAAAAAAACAACAAGCCAAACACATTCACCTTGAACTGTTCGAGACCGTTAAGAGAGTATTCATCAAATTTTCAAAAGCATTTCTAAGAATTGACAGGGCGTGCATTTTTCGCAGCGTTGGGTTTCTTTCCTTTCAAACCAGAAATTCAAATTTGAAAATGAGTCACAGGTTAAACAACACTTCAGAATGTTTAATTTTATGTCCTTGCAGTTCATGAGAAGTGTTAACATGCGTCCCGAGATTGTTTTAAAATTCAACCTCTGAATATTCAACCGAACTACAGAAGTAATTAAAACAACGCCAGCATTGAATTTATCCGTATAGGTTGTTGCTGAAGCTAAATTGGTCGCAAACTCGAGGTAATAAATGCCAGAGCAAATATCCTCAAAACCTAAGTGTGTTATGGTTACAAAATGAAAAAATCAATTCTTCCAATTTAACATCAGCTCTACTATTTAAAGTTTAAAATCAACTTAGATAACCATTATATTGGAGAAATTTCAGTCCATTAATTATAAAATACTACTAATTTACAAGTGTATAAAATTATACAGATTATTATTGATTTGACAATTTCCAAATATGAGATTCTGGTATTGTACCCTCATGAGCAAAGTTGCTACAAGGATGAAGATAGGCAAACCGTACTTTAACTTAAGCTGCGAGCATTCGAAACTACTTCGTTTACAATCACTAAGTCTTCATTGTCCTAATACCAAAGTTCCAGTTCTTTACTTAGTTTATATTTAGTATATTTAGGTAGAAACAGTAAATCGGGGCTTCCACACAGAAGAGGCGCGAATTACAACAAGAATTGGATTTACAAAGTTACAAGCAAATGCGGCAAAAACAATAGAGTAAAAATTCAATCAGATTAAGCAGTGCTGTTAGGATTGTAACTGAACAAAAAAATCAAGCAGTTCCTAAATCTAACGAGGTTTTGTACTTAAAACACCTTTCCAAATTATATTGATAAAGAACTTATGGTTTAGGAGTCATTCAAGCCCGCGCTCCTTCTGTACGGAAGCTCTGACTACTGCTGTTGGCTGAATAAAACATTGTCTTCTTTCAATCTTCGTCGTCTGCCTCGGACTTGCGAACTGATCGTAGAGATATGTTCTTGAACGCGGGCTCGTCGGCTTTCTTCTCTCCATGCGATTTTACACCTTCCGATTTCTTCAGCTTCTCGCGCCAGTCCTGTCGCCTCTTCTCGCGGTCGGCATCTGCCCCAGCTCCCCGGATATGGTCCCCCCTCTCGGTCTTCTTCAAGAGTCCGCCTGTGGCCCACGACGGCTTGTCTTCTTTCCTCTCCTCCTTGTCTTCCCAGGGTGCTTTGCTCTTTGCGCTGCCCCGCAGGACCTGTTGTTGGGCCCAGGCCGGCTTGTCCTTTTCTGGCTGTGCTTTGTCTTTTTTCACAGGGGTAATGCTGCGAGATCCTTCTGCCTTCTTAGCTTTCATCATCCATTCCGGCTCAGGCTGTGGAACAAAAAGCACTTCCGTTACAAGAGCACTTCCGTTTCACAAGAAAGACGACGTTCAACTATTGGTTTATAGAATGAATCCAAAAAAATGGTATCGACTTGGTGTTTGCATTTTAAAGTGTTGTGAGAGCCAATTTCAGATCTTGTCATTCGGAGTTAATCACACTTTTTATTGAAACAATTGGCACTGTACAACTGTTACCCCGTTTCACTCAATTCGGATTCAACCAAGTCATCTTAGCTTCTTTGGGGTTTTCCCCATTCCTTCGGGGTTTTCCCGGCTTCTTTGGGGTTTTCCGTCTCTTAATAACAAAGGGATTCGTAAACCTGATCAATTATAGAGTTTAAACACATTCAGCATTAGTTTTACATCAAAATTCAGTTTCTTAAGAATCGTGGCTTCAAGAAAAAGTTTGACATGAAGAAAACAACAAAACTGACTATGCAAAAATCGTGAATAAAATGTTTGATCATAAAACGATATTCGGTGAGTTGGTTTTGGCGGATGACGACAAGCGACACACTGATATGCGCTTTAGAAGTTGCTTCCTTAAAAAATATCTTAGAAAACAATATTGTTTGATTAAAAGCGCAATATTTTTCAAGTGCGACCAAAACACCGTTTCTAATTCAACTGAAATGCTTCCTTCCCAAAACGACTGCGCAATATTTATTCCTAACAAAAACTCTAAATAGCTGGCGCAACGCAATGAACAAATCCGGACAATCAGTGCTGCACTCTATAAGTAACGGCGCCAGGCTGGTTGTTTGAAATTTAACGAATGACGTCACTTTCGGCGACTCAATGACGTCACCATCGTTGTAATTAACTGCGGATCGCTAGATTTGGGGCTTTTTACTGTAAGTGAATACTTATTCTTATTCATACATATTTTACTTTGCTATTAACTTTTACAGCCTTTTCTTGTAATTCCTTTTTTCTGTTATCTCATTGATAATATTACACTGTCAATTATCAATCTTATTCGGGTACAACTCTTAATATTATGTTTTCATATAGCAAGTTACACGTATATACCACACAGGTGTGTTATGTTATGTTATGTTACGTAAGTAAATGTTATGTATATGTTAGGCGTTACGTACGGTAAGATTTGGGTTACGTAGGCGTTAAATCAAATGGTGCGTAGAAGTTGCGGCGTCCGTGTTTGAAGAGTTCTACGTGCATGTGCCAAACACGTATAAATCACAAGAAATAACGAACCTGACTCAGTCCAGTTTTCCAAGCGATTGCACGAGCTATACATCTGGCTTGTTAGTGTCACGCTTCCATGCAGTTAGACCGAACGTCATTTCGTCATGCAGTAACGCAAGATAGTGGCAATTCTTGTCACGCATCCATACATATGCGCGACCGCCTTCATGCATACAGTAACGCGCTAAATATCAGTTTAAGACTGCTCAACGTTACGCAGTTTATAATAAAGTGACCATGCAATACAGTTAAGACATAAATTAAATTATATTTATCTCCGCCATTTTACAATTTAATTAAGAATTACCTTCTTTACAATTAACAGTTCTTCGAGTTTCATATTGCAATTATTCACACAGTGTATCGCCAATGGTTACTTAACAACGGCAAACTTTTTAACGCATTTGTTCTTAGTAAAAAAAACGTTTGGCTTTTGAGCTTGTTCATACCTTGAGACTTGGTATAACTCATAAACAGGCACTTGTTCTACTACCAGATTGAGAGCTTAAAAGGAGTTTAGATTACGAACGTTTTAACCCAGTGACAGCATTGAAGGTTACATGTACAAGAAGCAGAAGCGTTATTTTAAAGAGTTATTCTGCATTAGTACAAGTTTAATTCAAACTGCATTACACTGAGTGAAAATATTAGCATCACTGTGTGCAAGTACTCGCTTTCGCCTCTGTTTAATCAGCACTAGCGCTAACCTTAGTATTCATCGCACAATGTCATTAAAACAACAACAAAAAAAACAACAGTACTGAACAGTGGCGATAACAAGAAATATAAAAACAATAACAAAAACAGTGATAACGACAATAAAAACAACAACAATAACAAGAGCAATAACGCCGTTAACAAAAACAACAACAATAACAACAGCTGTAATGACAATAACAAAAACAACAACAGTAACAAGAGCGATAGCGACAATAACAAAAACAACAACAACACCAGCAATAACGCCATTAATAAAAACAACAACAATAACAGCAATAACGACAACACAAACAACAACAGCGATAAAGACAACAACAAAAACAAGAGCGGTAACGACAACAAAAACAACAACAGTGCTAAAGACAACAAAAACAAAAACAACAACAGCGAAAACGACAACAAAAACAAAATTAAAAACAACAATAACAACAACAGCAGCAATAACGACAATAACAAAAACAAAGTTAAAAACAACAACAACAAAGGTTAAAAAGCATTAGTCATAGGTTGTAATTAATTAAGCTTCATTAGAGAACTCGATTTCGTACACGACCAGGTTTTGTCACTGAAAGCCATTCCCGAATGTTTAGAGGTGAAATTGTAACGAAACCTTAAGGGGGAAAGTTTCTTGATGACATCTCTCACCCCTCAATGTATCAGGGGCGGATACAGTGGGGGGAGGGGGGGTTGGATTTTCATCCCCGTTTTTTTTACACTTATTGAAAAAAAAAATAGAACAAAAGGACACGTTTTTATCGAAGGTATGTTACATAGCGTCGATAAAACAGGCAAAGTATTTGCAAGTTTAGAGACAATGTACGATTTTAAAGCCCACTGAACACTGTCAATGACACCCCCTCAGTTTTAAAGCCCTGTATCCGCCCACGTGTATCATTCGTGCAAGGGTTAATTGCCTGCAAAGACTCGAAGTGAAAGTGAAGTTTGGTTGGTTAACGTCTCAAGGCGTTATTTAGTTATAGTGACAACTTGTTAAAGCATTTTGTTGCCAGAGCCCTTTATAGTGAGCCTTGTTACTCGCAAGCATAAAATACATTTAGTCAATGATTGGACACTGACTAAGTGAGACACTGTTAAACGGGAGACTCAGAGCGATTTCACCGAGGGTTCCAAATTTTTATAATGGAAACTTGCCGCGAATTTTTCAAACCATCTTTAAAAATCCATTGTGATTGGTTCTCAACGAAGCATCAAACAGTTTGATAAATATCTTATCAAACAGTTTAATATACATCGTTGAAAAACTAGCTACATTAAACAAATCCAAATTCATTTCACTTTACTCCAACGAAGAATTACAGCCCGAAACGATAGTGTCTTCTAGAAACTTAACTTATCCTGCTAAAAACGATTTCTGCAAACACTTTTAATAATCCAACTTTAAAACTGCTGCTTGAAAACCTACCTAGTGACCATTCATTTTCTTTGTCTTTACGAGTGGATTCTGAAAATGTTCATTAATTTAACAAACTCTGAAGTTTGTAATTTTGTTGAGATTTTAATATTTTGATTTTTTTAAACTGAGCAGGATAAGAGTTGAAATATTTACCAAACGCTTCTATAGAAAAACTGACCCGGCATTAACTTGAAAACGTCAAACTATCGAATAAAGTGACAACTAACTTTGGGAATCTTGTAAGGTACATTCAGCAAAAATGCATTTCCAAAGCACCAGAAAGTTTGGAGTGTGTGAAACAACCGAAATGTTTAGAAACCATTTCAAACCACAACTCACTGGCGTTAACTTTTATCAAGAAGGTAACCACACAATAACAGGAACAATCTTCTTGAAAGAGTCGAACGTTTCATTAATCAAAAATTGGTAAGAACATGTAAATACAAGAAAGATATTCAAACTCACCCCTCCGCTCTCCTTCTGCTTGGCTTTCATGGCCTTAAATTTGTCTTCCCAGGCAGCTGATTGAGCCTTTCGTACAACGTTCACGAAGCCTCCCCACTAAGGTGTTCAAAAACAATAAGTGAGACTAAATCCTTTCTTGAGCCAAGTGGCTCATTAGACCAGCGCTTATCCGTGGTTTCTGTAGGGTTAAGCGGATGAAATTCTTTCTCTTCCCCTGGACAGAACACTAGTCCATCGCAGGTTAGCCCCCAACAGAACTGGTACTCAACTATACAGCTGAGTCAACCGGAACAAAGTCGGGTAAAGTGTCTTGTTCAAGGACACAGCACAGTGGTCTGACCGGGGCTCGAACTCGCGACCCTAGGATTACGAGTCG
>JAOBAT010142451.1:0-11440 GCA_026413305.1 Hydrozoanthus tunicans
GATGGTTTTCGTATCAGGCTTGGTCACACAAATGTCAGGGAATGAACTGATCATATTTCTCAGCTTATATTATTCATCGTATGCATATGAGTTTTGATTAAAAACCCCTGTGCTGTCAGGACCGACACCGCATCATTGCTTGTGTCTTGTGTGTGTAGGAGTTAGAACAACCATTATTGATATTTAGAAAACATATTCAACTGGCATAAAAAAAATTGTGTTGTCATTAATAATTATAATAATTATACTAAGTACTAAGCTTAATAAGGCATTGCTCTTCAATGTAACAAAAGACAGTAACTGAGTGGACATAGCTGTACAATTGTATGATTGTGTAAACTGTATTTAGCAATTGAGAACATGTGAATGTCTTAGAAACTGACCTGCCTTGCTTCAAGAGCATCGTCAAGACCCAAGCCACGGATATGGGAATGGGCACCTGGACAGTTGCATTAACAAAAATAAGTTTTACTAGGTATATGTAGAAATGTTGACTTTTGCTCAGAGCAATTTGAAACCCTTTGTATTTCTTAGCAAATTTGTACTTAAACTTTGCCTACTGAACTATTTCAGGCCAATCAATTATTTTATCAACAGATAATTTCTTCTCATAGAAATCATATAAAAAAACAATAATTTTGTAATAGGATCATGGGAATTGATCAAACATAGCAAGTTATGAGGAAGAACAAACTTTCCTACACAGATTGGGTGAAAAGTAGATTCTGTCCCATGTGACAAACTACAATACCTGAACACATATGTATCAAAATGTTTTATGTTTTCAACAAAAATGATAACTTGTGGAATTCAGACTGGACACCAGATGCAACATCCAATTGTTGATAATGTATGAACAGTTGCATCTGGTACAGTACAGTTCACAAACAAAAATCATTGATTATGCCGATCAATGTACATTCCTACAGTGATAATGATTTATACACTCTTTCTCAGGGCTCGAAATTGCGACCAATACGGTTGCCCATGCAAATAACTTTTTCTCCTTGGCGACTAAATATTGACGTAAAGTCGCCAATTTGGCGACCTGAATTTTGCATGATTCAGATGTACAATAAAGCAGTAACGTTTATATAAACCTCTTATATCGTCTTGCTTTGTGTTCGTCGTAAAAGAATGGGCCCAATCGCACAAGCAGAAAGTTTTTAGAGAAACAAGTTTGTCTGCTCCTGAAATCGTCATGCCACAGCTTCCAGAGGATGTCTTTGCGTGGCAAGATAGCTATATTGTATTTAAATTGTATGAGTGTGTCCCACGCCATGCTGAACGATATCAAACATTTTCAAAAAGTGGAACCCGAACATTATTTTGATTATACAAATTGGCAACTTAGAATTTGCATCTGGCAACTACAGTTCTCCAGTTGATCGCCAAAAAGCAACCTAATAATTTTTTTAACTTCGAACCCTGCATTCCTACAGTTATAATGATTTGTACATTCTTTCTGAGTTGAGTCCATTTTTTAATTAACTAAACTAAAAAACAAACTGCAAACAGATAACTGAAGTTGCCAAATAAGTAGTAACTTATATAATTAAAAACCTTGCCATGTAAACATTTTTATTGAGTCCAGTTTTAAAATTTTAATAGGGGAGATCTCCTCAGAGTTTATGCTGTCCAACAACTGAGCTACATCTAAATGCTTCCAAAATAATGCTAGCAAAACCCATGCATTAATTAGTCTGCATAGCAATTGCAAAAGAGCTAGCAAGCATTCTTTCCATCACCCCCCCCCCCTACCTCCCATTGAGTGCTTGCTTTAGAGGCTATGCATCAATTACCTATTCTTTCAATTCTGGTAATATCCCTCACTTCCTGTACTTTCATAGCTGCTGCCTGGAATAAATAATACCACATAACTAGTCAAAACCTTTCTAGACCAATAAAGTATGCACAAAGCTATATTGATCAGAAGTGTGTCATAGGATGAGTTGAAAAATTGGGCACATTTAAAACAAGCTAAAAACATGCTGAAACTCAAGTTACATAAACGACAAAATTTACACTGCACTGTTGAACAGTGGAATTATAGTTACTGTTAGTTTTATGCTACATCTACAAATACAAATATAAATTGACCTTCAAAAACTATTGACACAAATACTACACTAAGCCTATGCTTACAAGTGCAACAATTCATTGGCAAATTTCATTTATTGTGGCTAAATTACATATTTATATAATTATTATTAACGTGTATGTGTAGGTACTGAGACTGAATGTGTATATATATATAATCATGTATCAATGCTTATATTTGTTTATGTATGCATTTGCTAACTAAACACATGGGTTTATGCATGCACACAAGTGATTTATACACAAATGCATGCAGGACCAAGTTGTTCAAAAGTCAATTAGCCCTACTCCAGAGTTAATTACCATGACGACCAACATATTATTCTAAGAGCTAAGAGTCAACTTAAGACTATCGCTAATAATCGGCCCAGGACTTAAATTTACGGTTATTGACTATAGTTACTCCAGACAATTTCCATACACGTGAACTGCAAAATTTGTTCAAAGTACATAGACATACTTGAAGACTTCTAAGTCTGCTATATAAAGGTTACTTTGCACAGTACACTTATTCTTCCACTCCCATAATCGTTCGTACTAATTGTAGGACGGCATTAAAAACTTTTACAAAAGATGTCAAACTCAATTGCAAACCGTTGTCAAGGTATGTATCCAAACACATTTGAAGCATAACATTTAATAAATATAGAATCTGTGACACAAAACAAATTCTTTTAAGTCTTAAATCCACGTAACAAAAGCATCTTCTTTAGCTATTCTCAAATTCTTAAACAAAAAACTGCCCGCCAAAATGAGTTTTTCAAAGATCGATGTGCAGTTGATTGTCAGTTTCAGTTTGTCACAAACAATTTGACTTCGTACAGATCTAAAATATGCAACACTTAGCAAGTGCACAAGATTCAACAAAGAAAACGATTTGAGCAATCAATGTTAAAACCTTATAGGATTAGCGAACTTTAAAGAACTTAGACTTTTTAAAAATGCACATGTTACTCACCGCCGCCATCTTGGAACGCTCAGATTTCGTTTAGTCGGTTACAGTCTTCCCAACGGTTACACTCTTGAAAAACCATCGGAAAAAAGTTCGGCTTCATTCGGCCACTTTCGTAACATTTCGTTGCCGATACGGGAACCGTATTGGGACGGTTGTTGGACAGTGGTTTTGGGATTTCGCTGAAATGACCACACTAAATTTCGAAGAGGATAGTACGGCATTGGATTTTGAAAAGGAGGTATGGTAAACAGTAATTTTAGATTCCGATCTGTGTTAATTTATTGTTTGTTCATCACTGTAAATGATCCAGTCATGTTGTGCAATATGCGAAGATAATGTTACTTATATCGTAGCCTGTCGCAGGTTTTGACAAAACGAAATACCATAAAATTCCGGGATAAAAATTTTTTTGTATAAAATCTATAGCGATTTAGGTAGACTTTGCAGTACCGAATCCACGTAGGTCAATAGACCATAATGCTGTTTTTTATGAAACAACCACTGTCAGCCTAGTTATGCACAATCATGTAATATACATTACATCAACACATGTTATTGTAAAAATATATTTAACACATTTTCATGCAGTTTATGGTCGCCAAATTCCACATTTTCATTTCGGGAATTAAAATGGCCTCCAAGGGGGTTTTGGCGACTCACCGTCTTAAGTTGAGGCGACAGACAATTGTCAAAGCGCCGACAAGCGACAGAAATTTGCGAAAGCGCTAGCGACAAAGGACATCAGAGATCAACCATATGTGTCAAAACTTGGACCAGGAATACATGTAATCCGTTTTTCCGAGCTTAAAATTTTTAGAGCACACTAACGAGTTCAGACACATTTGTTCGTCATGTTTACTTGATTGTTTTTGACAACGATTGATAAAATGGAGCTGTAAAGAAATTAGCGAAGCAAAAAACTGCTTCAAAGTTGAAATTATGATTGTCCAGTGACATTTTATTCAGTCGAAAATGCGACAGCAACATTTTACGCCAGAAAATGGTGCATGCAACAAAAAGAACAAAAAAAAGTAGGCCAAGTGACATCTGAGCAAGCCTTTGTAGGCTCATTAAAAGATATGCACTAGTCAATTGACAGCCCTGCACCAATCCCCCCTCCCCCCCTCCCCCATTTCGTATGTAATTCAAGCTTTTTTAGTGCCCTGGTGGTAGGAAGATTCAGTTTTGTCACAGCTTTACCCTGTTGCATCGAAGAGGGAGTCACTCTTGGTGAACAGCATCAAGTGGGGGAGTCACTCTTTCACGATTTTAAGTAGGGTATTTTGTCTTGTTCAGCTCCTTCGATTTTGCATGTATTCCCAAGTTCGTGATGGTGATTATAAAACGAGGACGATCAAGAATACATAATGAACAATTTTCAGCACAAGTACAATGATGATATGAAATAAAGATGTTGGTTGGTTAATAATATATAGGTTGTGTTTTTATCTCCTAAGTTTATTTAGCAAGGGCATTCACTCTTGGAGGTTTCCTCGGGGACCGTGCCATTCACTTCTTAGATTATCCCTGCAAACCAGAATGCTCTCTGCCTTTCACTTGCCAGGTGAATGCCGACTAAATCATGAATGGGGGGTGCAGTGCTGTCTGGTTGACTAGCGTATTATATCCCAACCTTAACCCTAATGGTGGTTTTGAGAATTTTTGGTTGTTCGTTAAGTGAGGCTTACCTTTGTATCCATAATTAAGTGTGAGTGAGTATAAAAACTTAACCCATTGAATTTGTTTTTTTTTTGTTATCATAAAATGCAGCCTTCAGTTTGTACAGGAAGTGAGCAAGAGACTACAACTATACAATGCCACGTAGCTTCTCTGGCCAGTTCCAGCGTTGGCGTAGCAGGGGCAGAACAAAATGTATCAGCTACACAGACAGTCGCATACAGTAACCTTGCAACATTGCCAGCAACATCCGAAGAACAAGTAACTGTTTTTGCTTCTCCTTCCTTGACAACAGGTTTGTTGAGGTCTCGATCTCTATTGCCTCTCCCCCCCAGTCATTTTGTCTGATCACTATCTATATTTTATTACAAAATGACCCTTTTTGTACATAGAATCTAAGGAGAAGACAGGGCCCAGTTCAAAAGATGATTAGCCCTAATCCAGGGTTAATCACCATGACAACCAATAGGTTTTGTTAAGAGTTAAGCCCCTTTTACACGAACAATTTTTCCTTGACAATTTTTATTGCTCGTGCAAATGATCAACAAGTTTTCCTTTACAATTATTTTTCTTTGACAAGGTTTTCTTGTTCGTGTAGATGACGGGCAAGTTTCCCTTGACAAGTTTTCTGTTCAATATAGCAATCATATCCTTGTCACATTTTCCTTGTTGTCTGTCTACACGAGCAAATTTCAGATTTGACAGCATGCCAGCTTTTCCTTGACAAGGAAAAATTGTCCAATTCTCCCCATATAGACGAGCAATTTTTCCTTTTCAAGGCAAACTTGTCAAGGAAAACTTGCTCGTGTAAAAGGGGCTTTAATTGAGGTTTAAAGTTAACCTGCTTTCAAGCAACAGCCCCAGATATTGAAAAAATGGCTGAGCTGAAAGAGTTGAACTATGTAAGGAGAAGTTAGATGTTGATAAACTGGCTGGGGCTGAAAGGGTTGAGTTATGTGTATATAGAGAAGTAAGATATTGATAGAATAGGTTGAGTACTAGTTATATATATGGAGGTGTCAGAGGTCCATAAAATAAGAATTTCTGTTTAAATAATGTAAATAAATATTGAATTAATAAACCTGTGTTTGCAAATTACTTTAGGTGGTAGTAGTTAAATGAAATAAATGTTACCACTTGCAGAGCATCTTCTGCGAACTCTCATCAAACAAACTCAGGAAAACACAACATTGCTGAATAAAGCTTTGTCAGAGCTGAAAGAACTCAAAAGTCAAGTTGATAAAAGACATCCTTTTACAGTCAAGACCTGTGGTTTTGAGGTACTGCATATAGACTTCACTCATAAAAAGGGCTGGGATTTCAATACGCTTTTGTCTTTATTCAAAGTAGCCCTGTTAGCCTAATATTGTTCTTGAGTTAGACTTTCAAATTAAACAATATTTATTTGTTATCCAAATCGAGTTTATTAGACTGAAAGAATATTTATTATAAGTCACTGCCATTTATGAATAAGGTTGTGATCAATCTATTTAAAATAGTGAAAAAGGCTAGTAATGAAATAATTTTTGAGTGCTGTATGTAATATATAAATTAAACTTTGATTACTGGAGAAATACTGTGTTTTATTTTAAGGGGACATTTCACAGGGTGAGTTGAAATTAGAAGTTTTTAAATGACTTGTGAAGAATTATTATTGATTACAATCACCAAAACATTTTTCCTGACCTGAAGCAAAAGTACAGCTTTGGATTTTGGTAGATTTTCAACTATTGATTTTACTTTCAAAATGATGCAGAACACAATTATAATAATTGTACAATCACATTCTTGCTGTTGCAGTAATTTTAAAAACTATATGTATGTATTTCTCAAGCTTAGCAGCAAGCTGACCAACCCTCAGTTACTGCCAATAATTTTTATTGGACAATAAGAAATTAACTGTTGAATATTTTACTGTTAAAACTACTGTCTGCTCTATTAGCTGTTACTCATTTGTATTAATACCTTCCCTATTATTAGAGAGTTTAAGACATAAGTATACCAAAACCAATGACGACAGCAGAAAACAATCATATAGTAAATACGATTTAGCTGCACAGTGGAATGCACAATGTGGGCCACTTGCAGGTCATCGACTTGCATTGTAAATTGCAACACGAAAAGCTCCGTTTTGAAGGTTTTGCGACTTCAAGAACGACCTACAGAAAATTATGTTAATCTTGTTTTACCTTTAAAACAATCGCTTTCATCCTTTTCTATTCACAAAGCGTAACTCGCACATAAGGGAAAGCAAACTAGCTATACATGATCAAAAAGGGCAAGCAAGAAGTGTGTTTTTTGTAGACTGTCGTCGTTGATGTTGCCGTTCTTAAATCTTAAACTCCCTATCCTTACTGTAATAGTGCCAGGTTAACAGGTTATTTACGAAATCCCAGTTCATCTTGATTCTTGCAGAGGGAGTTGACCACTAGAGCAAAGGAGCTTTTCATTTCCTATGGGCCTTGGCTTGTGCAGGGCCCTTTGGATAAGCTAAAGGTGGCTAGTGTAATCATTATTTTTTTTCTTTAAAAATGAATGTGTTGAGTTTGTCAATGGCATGTACTTACTGTTATTTAAGGGGGTTGACAGCCCTAAGAACAGCTGTTTTGGGAGTGTCATGTACACCAAAATCTCGGAAACTTCATGAAGAAAAAAACAGGAATTGGGAGATCAAGACAATTCTGTGGGAGTTCCTCTTAAAAGTTTGGGAGCCAGCATGCATTAGCTAGGGTGAAATCATGGGAAATGTTTCTAGAGTTCGGGAGCAGTGGAAAAAATTTGCATTGTTTTGATAAATTAGGATGTTCACCAAACAAAAATGCTACTGCTGAAACGTGCTGCCTCTCTTAGGGCTTTCTTGGCCAGTGTTTGTTGTATGTCTGTACATTCATTCGTGGTGTGTATTATAAATTTTGAAATTTTTCAATTTATAAAAAGTTTAGGTCACAAAAATATTGAAGGGCCAGGATGAAACATAGTTAGGAATTTAAAATCAGTCTCTGGTTATAATGATTAAAACTGCTAACTTTCGGCTTCCCAAAGTGCAGTCTTAATTCATCCTTTTTACCCATCGAAGACTGCAGTTTGGGCAGACGAAAGCTCATAATTCTAATCATTTTAGCGAGAGATCAAGTTTTTTTTTCTGAATTCCTTTAGAACAATGTTTAGATCTTGCTATGGAAATACACAGAAGTTGGAAGAGCACAAGAGAAGCGATTGACTACTTGTAGCTTGTTGGGGTGCTCTCCCAACTTTCCTTATCTCTTACTATAATTTGGATACCTCTCTAAAATATTGACATGTTAACTATTAATTATTTTGCTCTGTTCTGTCCCTTTGATGTCCAAATTAGTTTTGACTGTAGTTTAATTATTTACGTTTCACTTTAATGAAACCTGGTCAACAAAAATGTTTTTAGGAAAAATATCAACTGTAATTGAAACTGAATCCCAGTAACATTTACAGCGATAATGATTATCAATCTTGAAGCTTGACATTTTATAAATAATATATGAAATTCATCATTCAACCAACAAGTTTATTAAATGTTCTATCACCATTAAATAAAATTAATTTATATAATTAATAATATAATAAGATCACAATAATTGTATTATATTGATTGGTTTTGTTTGCTCAGTCATATTCTGTGTGCTTTGTTCGACTTGTAGGCAAAAATCATTGAGCTGCTGGGTGGAATAGAAAAAGCCGACAGTTATCACATTAATGCTTGCATCTCATATTCAAAGGAGCGCTACACACTTTGGAGAGCAGAAATTAGGAAGAAGGTAAACTATCCTTAGTGCCTGCAGGGTATAGCTAGTTTGTGGTCTTTTAGTTAACTACTACTTTGTGATCAATCATAAAAGAAGTTCATTGTTTTAAATCTCAAAACGAAAAACTACTTCTTTCATGTGCGTGAATCAAGATTCCTAACTCTTGCAAGAGTGGAGGGGAAATAGAGTTCCCCTGGCACTCTAAAGAACAAGTTCTATACTTTTTTAAACTAGGAAATTTTATCAAGGAAGTGCAGTGAGAGAAACTTTTTTTAATATAGACAGTACTACCTTGTCATTTTTGAAAATTTAGCATGGCATGTAACCACAAGTCTTCTAAAAGCCAAGAATAGTGTTGCTAGAGGCCCATCAGCTCACAGCAGTAAACACAGATGCTAATATAAATAAAAATTGTTTAAAAATATTTAATAACATTACTTCTTTAATCTTAATTAGCATTGATATAGGTACTAGTCTAAGACCAAAAATCTGTGTATGCTCGTCAAATATTGTCAACTGGGAATTCATAGGAAATAACAACACAAAATGGGACCAAAAAGAAACCATTCCTTTTTATTCCAGTCTGCACATCCAACTCATCTTCCCAGTCTCCCATCTGGTGAACATGCATGCTTGGATTTTTAAACTCCCAGTGAAGAATGATACTGATTTGCAGTCTAGCATTGATATTATTACTGCCATACCCGATTCTTGTTGAACTAGCAGAATACTGTACATGTAATGGTTTATACTGAATCCAGTAACAACCAGGATTGTTTTTATGTATTTCAAGGTACTAAACAAAAAGTTCAACAGACTGAGAATAGAAGAGTTTGCAGACAAACTGTATGCTCCATTTAAGAGTAAGGAAGAAGATAAGAAAAATGCAGTCAAGACTGCTATGCTCCTTGTAAGTTGAACTCACATTATTGCAGTATATATTTTAAATTATATTAAATATAATTATATTATAATAACCTAGATTCTTCAGGGTTCTCAATAGACCTGGAGGAGTAGATTAAAGCTTCGGTGTAAGCGACTGGAGACTAACTGTTACCGAGGCAGGCAGCACCTTATAAACCTTACAAAAGTCACAAAATGCAACAAACAATGCTAAAATTTGTAGTTCAATTTCATAAACTAAAACTGACTTCTTCAACAGAACCATGATATTTCTTGTTTCACATGTGGAAGCTAAGACTCTTGGGTAAAGATTAATTTTCTTCCGTGCTAGTTGGAAGTGGTTTTGCAAGTTTTAGAGGCATCTAATAAAAGTGACTGAAAGAGGCAACTCATTCGGCCGCCATCTGGCCAGTTTTGAGAAGCCTGTTCTTGAAATAATTTTTTTTGAAAACTAAGGCAATCCTTATACATTGTCAGTCTGAACATTATACAATATTATAGGCATGTGCACTGTAAGGCTATAATAATTACAATAAATACCTTTTATTAACTTCACCCATTGGTTATTACAAAAAAGTATCAGACCTTGGCCTTGACATTGCAATGGCTCAGTACAGATTATACATCTAATAATTAATGATGAAATTAATTAATTTTTAACTGTTTAAGCTCAAAATGACACCACATCTCAGCTTAAACTAATAATTAATTACTTTTATTGTCTAAAGCGAAAGTTTGCTGTGGAAAATGGCTACATTGATGAAGTTACAAAACCGGATTTCTGGGAGAAGTTTGTTGAGTTCGTCAATGTGTGGAACAAGCTAACCCTGCCTAACAAATGGAAGTGCCTGCAGCAAGATGACGAGGAGAAGTTTAGGGAGACACTGATTCTACAAACTTGAATAAAGATCCAACACCCTAGATAACAAGTGACTTAACCTCAACAAAATGTTATGGAGATTATTTTTTATTTTAGTTTTGTAATTAATAAGAATTTGGCCAAGCTATAAACATTAGGGATTTTTTGTTTGTTGGCTTGTCAATGAACATTTTAAGAAATGGTAAAACATGTCTTTTTTAATTTTTTTTAAATTTTTTGTTACTTGTTAGTAATTTAAGTAAATTCATCTTAGTCTATAAACCAAACCGACATATTGAAGGGTTTAGTGCAAATACAGCATGACTTTGTATGAAATGTTTCATTCTCCCAAAAGTAAATAAGGACAACTTTACCAAAAGTCACTTATGTAGTTTTTGCACTAGACCTTTCAATTGCTATTAGTCTTCACAACTCACCCAATAACAAAACTCAAAGGACCCATGCTTTAATGACCTTATCGAAGACATGAAGGTGTAACTGTCGTAGGTGTTAGAGCAAAGCACCTTCTTGTTGTTTTAAGACCTTGAGTGAAGGGCGCTTGGTGTCAAACCTTGGCTTCCTGCACGACAGACTGGCACCTTGCCAATTCCAAGGGCAGACAAGGATTTGCAGACTGAACCTTCTTGTAAAGTTCATTTTTTCCAAGTTTCTCCTTGTCTTTAATATCATGTAATTATTATTTGGTTCAACTTTTATACTAACAAGCAAAGTGGCCCTACAGTCCAGTGTTGCTCTGAAAAATGTTCAAGCTTGCTACTTTAAGACAATGTCATATTATACAGTCATGTCATTTTTAGAAACTTACAGAATTTAGTTAGCAATTGATAAACAGTCATATAGATCATCCCGTTACAGTAATTTTATAGAGTACAATAAAATATAGAGTTTAATGGCTCAGTGGGCTGTTGATAAAAAAAAACTGTTAGTTGCAGGCCTTTTGAAATATTTTTTATGAATAAATTAAAGTGTTTTAACTTTGAAAAATACTGTACAACTGTCAAGGTACATGTAATTATTATAATCAATAAAATGCTTGGTTCTCTGCATCTTGCACAGTATTGTTACTAGTTCTTTCCCTTTCAATCCAGGGAGGGGGGGGGGGGTACTTCAGGGTCAAAAGGGTAGGGATGACCGTAGGAAAAGTCCCCA
>JAOBAT010142462.1:0-11440 GCA_026413305.1 Hydrozoanthus tunicans
GAACATTTATTTTGATAATTTATTGAACTCCAAATTTTAGGTCCCTGAAACCTTATGTTGAATTTTCCATAATTTGTTCTAGCCTTAGGTAGATAAAAATACTGTTTTGATGCAGCTCTCGTGTTATAGCTATGTATTTTGCTTACATGTGTGAAAAAGGAATTGAAAGTTAAAGGTAATAGCTTATTATGGACTTTATACATAAAAACTGACATAGTTAATTATAAGCTCACAAAATCATATAATTAGATAATATTTAGTTGTTTGAATAAAGGGCTTGAGTGCTCATCAAATTTTGAGAATGTAATGATACGAACCGTTTTCTTTTGTAAACCATATAATGGTTGCAGAGTAGTTGGGTTAGTGTTACCCCAAGCAATTATTCCATAAATTAGAAATGGGTAAATAAGGGTATAATAAAGATTAACGAGAATTGCACTATTAACATAATAACGAAGTTTTGAAAGAAGCCTAACACTTCTTTTTATCTTCTTGGCTATGCAATCAACTTGTGATTTCCAACTTAAGTTTGAATCAATGAAAATACCTAAATATTTAGTACAATTGTCCTGTTGAATTGTTTTGTTATTAATAGCCAGATTCAATTGTTGAGCAACTTTCCGTTGAGGGCCGGATGGAAGAAGACGAATTTGGATTTTTCTGTATTTAGAGAGAGTTTGTTAGCACAAAGCCAAGTATGAACCTTGGCTATTTCACAATTTATGTTATATTCTAGCACGTCTAAATATTTGTGTCTACAGAAAAGGTTTGCATCATCAGCAAACAAGTGAAATTCAAAAAGATCAGAACACAAATGAAAATCATTTATATAGAGCAAAAAAAGCAAAGGGCCAAGAACAGATCCCTGTGGAACACCACAGGAAATATCTTGTTGGATAGAAGTTACATTATTAACAAAAGTGGTTTGCTTTGATTACTTAGCTATGAAATAAACCAATTCTTAGCCACTCCTCTAACTCCATAATACTCTAGTTTACTTATCTGAATACTATGATCAACAGTATCAAAAGCTTTACTAAAGTCAAGAAAAATTCCACAAGAAAAATCATGATCATCAATTGCTCTTTGAATATTATCAATTATGCTAAGAATAGCATGATCAGTAGGTCTCTCTAAAGCCAAATTGTTTGTCAAAAATTATGTTATTGTTCTCTAGGAATTCGAGTAATCTAGTATACATAAGCTTCTCGATAAGTTTATTAAACACAGAAAGCAGTGAAATTGGCCGATAATTGTTAAGGCATGTTTGAGAGCCTTTCTTATGGATTGGTATAACATTAGCTAGTTTGAGGCGGTCTGGAACCACCCCAACTGAAAAAGATGCATTAAACAGAATTTCTAAAAGTTTAGCTAGAACAGTTTTTAGTATCTTTAAAATAGGAGTTGGTACACTATAAGGACCTGTCGCCTTTCCAAGTTTCAGATTATGATTCTTTTTCAATTTCTGTTGAAGTAACAGGAAAAATATAGAAACTATTGCTTAGAGAGGTCTTCTCAAAATGCAAAGGAGATACTTGTACATCTGGTATTGAATTTAAAAGGGTTTTCCCAATATTTGCAAATTAATCATTGAAGGCATTCGCAATATTTTCTGTATTATTATTTTCAACACCGTTTTCAATAACTTTAGTAATTTTCATACCAGTTTTTGATTTTGATGGGATTATTTGCTTAATACCCTTCCAGATTCTCTTGTTATCATCAGCATTCACAAGAAAAAAATGATTGTAATATAGTCTTTTGCTAATTTTTTTAAAAGGTGATTAAATTTGTTTCTTACAATTTGAATTTAGTAAAATAATATGTGGATCTTGATTTCAAAAATTTGCCAGACAGTTTGTTTTTTATTTGAATAGACACCCTTATACCCTGGGTTATCCAAGGCTTTGAATAAGATTTAGCTTCTTTCCTAGACAGCTGTCTTACTTGTACATGCTTATCAATGACCTTAGACGTTTCATCATAGAAACAACTAAACATTTTGGATGGTTCAAAATCTGAGGGAAATATTGACAACTAATCTATTGATGCAGTGTCATTAATTAAAGCTGATTCACCTAGTTTAGAATAGTCTCTTTTATACAACTTCTGACCAGGTTTTAGTTGCAAAGGCTTGTCAAAAATTATGAAATTTGGTAGATGATCTGTGAGATCATAAACTAGATTACCACTTATAATAGAGTGTTCAATTGAGTTAAAGAAAATATTATCAATCAGAGTAGAGGAGTGGCTAGTAATTCTAGTCGGTTGCAAAATTTGTGGCTGAAAAAAGAAAGAGCCAAGTGCATTATTAAAACTTTCAGAATCTTGTTGTGAATCTATTTCCAACAGGTCAATGTTGAAATCACCCATAATAAGACAGAGCTTGTTTTCTTGGTGAATTTTTTCAATTGTCAAATTAATAGATTCCAAGAATGTATCTATACTGCTATTTGGATGCCTGTAAACAATCCCACATATTAAATTTTGTTGTCCTTCAAAGTGAACTTCAATCTCAGAGGACTTCAAATTCTTGTTGAGATATCAATTTTTCTGAACGAACAGAAAAATCAAGTTTATCTTTTATATAAAAAGCTACTCCACCTGCATTAGAGTGGCTTGGCTGTGAGATAAAGTGGTATCCATCTATACTAATATTGAATAATGGATCCTTGTCCAGTTTCAATTTTGTTTCAGAAAGACCAATTAATGAGAAAGAAAAATTTAAATCAGAAAGCATTTGAAGTAGATTGTCATAATTGGCAGCTAAACTCCTTATATTACAACTAAGTGCAGAAAATGATTTGACATTTGATGTGTACTCAGCAATATCACAGTCACTATGAAAATCATGAGCATTATAATATTTAAAGTTTTGTTCAAAGGGCATATTTAAATCAACATCGGAGCTTACTAAATGTGGAATATTAGTTGTTTCAGAAGTTATTGAAAGGGAAGGCAAATCATTCACTAAATTTAGAATTTCATTAGTTCTATCAAATAGAACATGACAGAGTTGACATTCTTCAAAAGTCAAGCTTAAAATATGTTATTAATTACTGTCATAATTAAAGACATTAAATCAGCTTATCTGTATAGTTCCCTGATGTCTTCTTTACTCCCAATGTGAATGATTTTACTACCAGAGTCCTGAGATGTATCTTGCCGTTGGATGTCCAAGCAAAGTTGTACTTTAAATCTTTTTTTGCTTTCAATGCTTCTTTGAACAACACGACACATCAAACGACATCCACGACCCACAAATAGTTCTTGCCTCAGTTGTTCCTTGAAAGTTCTCAACGAACGCAACTCAATGAGCCGTCACAAGGTTTTCGCATAGCCGGCGGTTTTTTTATTTCATACGTGTGATGTCATTAATTTGGATCCCGCTTATAGTACTCCAAGTACAGTATTCCAAGCTGATGGTTTTCATACCCACATCTGTCACCTCCATATCAGCTCCATTCACGGCAAGTGAACTGAAAGAAGGCTTTGCCTTGGACATGTACAACATCATGGCGATGTATCCATCTAATCCGCTTTCTGTCTCGTACATGCAAGCTATTTTTTTTTATCCTGCATATCTTTTAGGTCACCTTCCTCTTGGTGTTTTTTTGTTTGCTTGTAGCGTGCCATTTAAACGAACTGCTTTCTTTTTTCGTCAGTGGAAAACTGGAAATTTGTCGATTTCAGCTCTCTCTGGCCTTCTCAATAAGATAACACAAAACCTTTACCAGTTTGCAACGAAATTGTTTTTACCACTATATCAGGCAGAGGTTCCAGTCTGTCCAAAAAGAAGTATATCTGACAGCACAAGGAAGGGATCGAGTAAATTTAATATGGTTTCAATTATTGTGCTGGTATTATACATGAGAACTACTTATAAAGGGGAGAAAAAATGTTTGGTGCTTTGAATATACTCCTGGGGCATGCATATATATGATATGTGGATATAATAAAGACAGAATCCATTGCCTTGAAAACAAAGAGCTAGACTAACAACTTTAATCAATTAAAAAAATTTTGATTGCACCAGGCCAAGATTGAAATTACTGCCAAAGGGTTTAAAGTGTATATATCGGAATTATTGAATTTAGAGTGTTAGAAAGTTTGTCGAAAAAGATGAAAAATGTCGTTTATTTCTTTAAAATTGCTCTTTCGGTTGCTGAGATATTAAAACTTTTCAAATATGCAAATTAGATAGGTTGTGACGTCATACCAGGAACTTGAAAAGTGGAAAGATCACATAACAACAAGTATTTCTTGAAATACCAGATCAATGACCCTGAAACTTGGCATAAATGTTTTACACTAACACATACACATGCTGCGATGTTTGTTTTGCTGTTGCTATGGCAACACCCTCGGTCCCAGCTCTTTTTTTGTATTGAAGTAAAAAAAAATTTTTGGCACCAAAATAAAAAATCAAGTCTTCTCTTTCTCATTGTATATAGCAAATGCCATAGCGGATGACTGTTACTGATTTTTTGAGTAAAAAATGTTTTAAAATAGAAAAAAAACAGAAATTTTTAATTTTAGAAATGTAAGGACAGTGATTGATGTGTTGCTATGGCAACATCAAAATTCCTAAAGTTGAATGTTGTTTGATGAGTATGAAGTTGTGGCCAAGTTTCGAGTCCATTGCAGAAATAGTTCAAGAGAAAGCTGTGGTTTTATAATTTACTCTCATGTGAGTTCCTGCCATGACGTCACAACCCATCAAATTTGCATATTTTAAAAACCTTAATATCTCAGCAACCAAAAGGGTTGTTTTAATGAAATAAACAAAATTTTCTTCTTTTTCGACATACTTTCTAATACTCTAAGTTCCACGATTCCGATATATACACTTTAATGGAGATAATATGTCTCCAGAACTCCCAAATCTCAACATATAACTCCTGTACTCAAAGAACTTCGACTTGGACTTGGTGCCTTAGACAGTCCCTGTGAATATGACACGAAACTTCCGAAGAAGCGCTGCTGGGTCGTCGGCCGGTTCAGCGAACCCGAATTTCAAAGCTCGTCCGTTTCTCCGACATATGGGACGCGATAGATGGGCCCACAAGTTTCTTGGGATCTTTGGAAAAGATGCTAGTTGCCTGAGGGTGTTACAAGGCTTGAAAAATGTATCCTTCCCATTGTGCTTCAGGGTTCGACGTAGCTCCTCCGACAGACCTTTTACATATGGAATAACGACAGTTGTTACGTTCATGTGACTGGTTGATCTTGTTAGATTCTTCGCGTCCTTCAATGCCCAGTCCGGGTATCCACACTCCTTGAGGGCTGCCTTCACGTGGTCTAGTTCTGCCTTGATGTCTTTAGGGTGGCATGGTACCAAGAATGGACCCGCTTTTCGTCATTAAATTCAAACTTTGGGCGGAAAAAAATTCTGTCTGTAACATCAGTCGATTTTGGCCATTTCGGAAAGTAGAATTTACAAATTCGCGCAAAAAATAAATCTACTTCATAGGCACTTTAATTCCAATTAGGCAAAAAGACGCGTGATATTTTTCGAAATTTCACACGTCTCGTTCGACCACCTATAATAACTAGGAAATTGATGGGGTCAACTTTCTTCATTCACTCAGATCTACTCTCATAACAAAAAAGAAGTCATAGAAATGTCCAAAGTTACAAACACTGAACAACAACTCAGTTGTTTGACAGGAATTCATAAGCGGCGATTTACAGGACGATGAGTTTGACCTCTGATTAATATGAAGTCGTTTAAGTTTAACGTGAGCGCCACGACAATCTTTAACGACCGAACAAACTTAGATGTCGGCAAGAAATCATAAACTCAAATTAATTAGTTGTTCGACATTGTTTCTGACAAGTAATTGTTGTTATGAGGACACTTTAAAACTGAAAGCTGGTTTGCTCTACCGAATCCATTTTCATGGTGTTATAAAGATTGTGTTATTAATTTTATTAACACCAGTTGTTTTAGGGTATTGGTATTTGATTTTAACGATGGGACGTTCGTGATTTTAATCGTAACATGACACCAAAATCTCACAATCTCTTGTTTCCATCTGGTTTAGTTCGTCGGCAAACTGAAACCGTCGAGGACAGTGTAGTTGTTGACTAATAAGGACGTTAGTTTCAGTTTTTGTTAGTTTTTAATTGTGTTTACTAAGGCCTGGTACACACGTATCCGGATAATTTTGAATCCGCAACTTTTTCTTTCCGGCTACGAAAATACGAAAAATACGAAAATAAGAAAATTCGCGCCAGTCCCTCAGAAAGCGCGGGATATTGTCCTCGAGTTCCAGCTCTGGCTACAGATATAACCCTTACTCCTACCAGGATAAAGGCAAAAGCCCCGATATCAAGGAAAAGACCATTTTTGGGCAAGAAGCCGCAACACAAGCAAAAACCAGGGAAGGAATGATCAAAGCCCTCATTGCGATAGGAAATTCAGTAAGTAACTTTTCTTTTATCATAGACGATATACGAGAATATGTAACCGCCAGATGTGCTCGGTTTAAAGCAGGAAATATTACTACCGCTATCAATGAATGGAATACTATAACTTCTAACCCAGAGTTATTATCCACAGTAAATGGAGTTACCATTGAATTTGACTCAAAACCAATCGTGCCTTAAGACCTCAAATTCCCTTTTCTCGTTCGCAAACTGTCATCATTCAATCTGAAGTATCTAAGTTGTTGCACAAGGGTATAATAGAAAAGACCACACATAGTGAATGCGAAATCCTATCCAACATCTCCACGGGGCCTAAGAAAGATGGGAGTCACCGATTGATGTTGAACCTTCAGGGTCTAAATCAATTTGTTACTTATCTCCACTTAAAAATGGACTCCTTACAGTCCATCTTAAAATTGGTAAAAAATAATTGTTTTATGGCCTCTCTTGACCTTAAAGACGCCTATTATTCGGTAGCTGTAAGATCTTCCTACCGAAAATATCTATGTTTCCGTTGAAATCTATAAATACACGTGTTTGCCAAACGGATTATCTTCATGCCCAAGGGTATTTACAAAACTACTAAAACCCGCTTTAGCTACACTTCACAATCTCGGCTATATTATTGCTAGCTACATTGACGATCTATACCTTCAGGGAAAGACATACAAACAATGTGTTCGAAATGTCCTTGATACCTTAATTTTGTTCGATAAACTAGGTTTTGTAATCCACCCGGACGAGTCAGCCTTTGTTCACTCCCAAAAGCGCTAGCTACGCTATACAGTAGTTTTATTGGGATTTATCATTAACTCAGTCGACATGACTATCAAACTTACGCCGGGAAAGGCCACGGGGCTCCAATCAGATTGTGAGCAGCTCTTAAATCAAGAGAGACCGACAATTAGAGCACTTGCTCGAGTAATAGGTAAAATAATTTCATCACTACCAGGAGTAATGCATGGGGGCCTTTATTTTAGAGCCCTACAAAGAGACAAAACTGCTGCACTAAGGTTAAATGGGGTAATTTCTATAAAAGGCTATCTTTATCGGCTTCAGCCAAAAACGAATTAACATGGTGGGTTAACAATGTGATAACATCCTTTAACGTCCTCACCCACGAACTACCCTCGCACACCCTCACGACTGATGCATCACGCACTGGGTAGGGGGCCGTTTACAAGAACAGCAGTACGGGGGGGGATATGGTCGGCTCGTGAGAAAAGTTACCACATAAACTATCTCGAACTCCTCGCTGTATTCCTTGGGTTACAGTGTTTTTGCAAATCGTTCTTAAATACCAATATCAGACTGCGTATCGATAACACAACTGCGATAGCAGCCATTAACCGCATGGGAACAAGCCACTCACTTCATTCACACATCTTGGCGGGCATCTACATCTAAACAATACGACACGTATCTAAAACGTTGGGTATTTTACTGTCAAGATAACGCAACTGATGTAGGGAAGGCTGCTATCTGGAAAGGTCTTGATTTTCTAACAAAGCTCTATAAACAAGGACTAGGTTATAGCGCTATAAACACTGCGCGATCTGCCCTGCCATCGGTGATGAGTTGGGAGATAAAACCACCTTTTGGGCAGCGCCCATTGGTTTTACGTTTCTTGAAATGTATAGTCGAACTGCGTTATACAATTATATGGGACGTAGGAACAGTGCTAGATTATTTCTTGTCATTGCCCCAATTACCGGAATTGACACTTAAACAACTTACGCTCAAATTAGTAACCCTTACGGCTATTATAACAACTCAGCGATGTCAAACTTTAGCATATTGACAGCTGTACATAAACTTTTGCCAAACACTACAACAAGCCCATAAGCAATAACTTCGGGAACCACGTTCTTCAAACCTTTAACAATTTAGTGAACAGATACTAAACAGAACACATTTTACTGTACATATAGCGATATTATTTCGGATATATTTTTGGAAAGATTCCCCTTTTTAATACTTTGTATCGCATTGATCATTTGATCTCCTTGATTTGTAATAAACTTCTAATAACGTGACACATAAAAAAAACTGCTCCACTAAAAAACTTCCAAATGACGATATCCAGATGAAATTTTTTTTCTAGGTAAGTTTTTCTGGTACTGTCCTTGTTTAAGTTTTGAAAACCATCGAGTTTGCCCTATTTTATTAAACATTTTTGCTACAAACATGTGTGTGGTTTTTTGTTGTGTTGACAGATTAGCCCGATAGATTATGAAATTTTGCTTTTTTTTAGAACTTTCGTTTTTCGCAAAGGTCAAGAGCATTCCTACTTTAGGAAAATATTAATTCTTACTGATTTAAAATTGTCCCGGGACAGATTTTCCCCTTTTGAAAAATACCGCCGAGTAGCTAATTTTAAGCGAAGCAGATTTTGTCAGATTCATTGTTTTCCAGAGGTTTTAGTTCTTGACAAAAAAGCTAGTATTAGGGCTCAAATCAGGGCATCCTAAACACGTTTATGAGCTAACACTAGTCTAATCAATAGGTAACTGAGTGCTGCCCTGTAGACGGGAAGTGCAACTTTATATTGTTGCTTGCGATAGGAGTCACCTAATTGTTTGGCTGATAAAGACCTGCAGACGGACTTCACCTCATGAACGGCGAGCTAGCTCGGTCTGTATATAGAATCAGTAATACAGACGGACCTCACCTCGCCGTTGTTCATTTTCGAACAACGGCGAGGTAGCTCGGTCTGTTTATAAAACATAACACAGACGGACTTCACGGTAGAATATAATACAGACGGACCTCACCTCGCCGTTGTTCAATTTTGAACAACGGCGAGGTAGCTCGGTCTGTATATAGAATATAATACAGACGGACCTCACCTCGCCGGCGAGCTAGCTAATATATTCTGAGACAAGGAAGAAAACCGGGGATCTTTGATATCGTTGAATGAACACTCTTTCACTCGGTGAGTTTATAGAGTAACGAGGAAGAAGAGAAAGGAAGCGGGCGACTTGGACTTATATACTGGGAAGGCGCGCAAGGAATGGCGGTAAAAAGACCCGGTGCATCCTGGTTTAAAATCGAGATCTTTAGCTCAAATTGGAGTCGCTGCCTTGCCTTGCTCGCTACAGGCTCGCTCCGCTGCGGCAGCAATTATTGTTTAGTTTTGACGCGAAGTAAATATTTGAAGATTTGCAACACCATACACTATAATTATTACCTTAAGTTATTTTAAAACTTCTTCTTACTTGTGTATATATAATATGCTGTGGCTCAATTTTATCCTTGGTTTGAACCAAGTTTTTTTTGCTCAATTTTATCCTTGGTTTGTTGTTCCAAACTCATTATCGTACATTAACATATCCAAAAACGAAGGGAAAAATTTAAACTAAGGTTAAAATTAAACCACAGTGTGTTTCACTTTTTTGTGTTCACTTTTTTGAGTAATGAGCCTCTGTTTTACGTGGGTATAGTCTTACATGCTTTATCATATCTTGGACAATTAACATTAAAACATAAAACATTAGTTTGAACACCAGAATTCCCACAAAACTAAACAAAAGTTTCGTCTAAACATTTGACAAGAATCTTCGAACTTTGAGGTAAACCTCTTGCATGAAACGACGAGAAACATCAATCGGCTTGTAATTAGGTCTAATAATATTTGGAAATTTCATAAAAGTTTGTGTTTTCCTAGTTTAAAGATAACGTTTGATTAGGAGCCACTCTTATTTGTAATTACGAAAACCAATAATCTTATAATCTCAAAAACGAGTTTCCTTACCTTTTCTTAGTTTAATACTATCAACAAAAACTCGTCGTAATAAATGCAAACCTAATAGAGACGTACAAACAAAAAATCAGTCCAAATCTATCGAAACATGAAATTTTCTGTTTCAGAACTGGAGAGTGCGTGCGCCACGTTTCCTTGTGCTATTGACAAAGGAAGAGTAAATCACACAGGCAACCCATGCGGTTATTTGTCCTTAGTCTCCTTCACTTGTTTTATCCTGAAAATAAAAGACCAAAGAAAGTACGCTTAACAAATGTATATCATGAGACACGACTTTTGTATAGCCTGTTACAGTAACAGTTTGTCCATTAACCAATATTCGAATACAACACGACATCAACACTAGATGTAACGATAGGAGAAAAACGTTTTCAATAACAACAAAAATAGAAGTCTAACTTAGAACTGCTGTATCTTGTGTAAGATTTGCTTAGTTTCACATGCAGCAACCTGTCCTGAAGCCTACACTATATGAATAGGCCTAAGCTCTCAGCTCACAGCTACTTAACGCAATTAGTCTCTACTATTTTTAAGTAGCTGTGATCCTCTATATCTTGCACTTATTTACACTGCACACTGAGGACTAAACAAAATAAAATGTATTGTATTGTATTTCTCTCTGTTCGAGAAAAAGGGGAAAAACACACTTTTTTTCTGTATTAGTTTTGGCGAGTATCAAAGTCATGCTGTTTCACAACGACATTTATACACTTTGAGAAAATTGTGAGACAAAAGCAAAGTTCAGTGTTTAGCCTTTGGCCTTGCTATTTCTTTTGTTTACTTTTTCATTTATGTTCAAATAGTGTAGATTCATACCTTACACTCAGTCCAGTGATTGGCGTGAACACCTGTAGTCCCAGACGGAGCTACTCCAGGTTCCATCGAGCGACACGCAAGAGCTCTGAATCCCTTAGTAAGCCTATACCCGCCCTTACATCGGACGATACACAAAGTACCAAGGTGGACTCTCTTCCATGCACATTTTGGTGGGAGAAACATCATTCCCTCTGGGTGCTCAAGGCCAGGACAAGTGCCTGATAAAAAAACAAAAAAAAACCGAAGCTTAATAAAAGTACTATTTCACGTAGGTTCTCTAGCTATTCATTTTGTTTATAAAATTTACAATACCCACCACAAAATCCACAAGAATAAGGACAGTAATTTGCCATTGAAAATTTGTTAGTTCTGCAGTATCCCATTTTCTTCCTTTTGGCACAAAGACCCGTTCGTGACTCTCTGGGTCTG